>PVJS01058438.1:0-11781 GCA_004027185.1 Glis glis
GGCCTCAGTGCCTTACTTTCAAGGCACTCCACTACGTCACCTCTGGCGTGGTGCTTTGTTTACTCTGTCCCCCGTTTCTTTCTGTATAATAAAAAAACTTTGTTCAAGCTTGCAACAGTAGTTCTGGCTAACTTTTTCTAAATTAGCTAAGAACAAGAACCCGCGGCATCACTCCAAACCGTAACAAGACTTATTTTATTTTTATCTTGAAACATGGTCTCAGTAGGTTGGTGAGAATCTCACTAAATTGCAGAGGCTGGTCCCCGCAATTTTTACAAGGTTAGAAACAGGACTCTCGCGTGCGGGGGGGGGGGGTTGCACGCTTGTAATCCCAGTACTTGGGAGGCTGAGACAGGATGATCATCACAGGTTCGAGGACAGCCTCGACAACATAGGGAGACTCTCCGCAATCCAGTGAGACCCTGTTTCAAACTAAAAATTAAATAGGACTGGGGGTGTGGCTCAGAGGTAGAACTCCCCTCGGTTCAATCCCCAGCACCAAAAAAATAAAAGAAAGAAAGAAAAAGAAACAGGATCCTCAGGGAGCATCAACGATTTGTGGACCTCACCAAGAGAACCAGCAAGATGACATAGGTGGTTCTAGGAAGATGAAGACAAAAGGAATGCTGAGATAAAAGCGCAAAGTCGGGCACAATACTGGTTAGTGACCACCAGGCCATACACTGGACAGAAAACACTTGTAGTCTATCAACCTGTCCCAAGTTAGCCTCTAACTGAACAGCATCTGGACCCTGATCAAAGTACTTAGGCAAAGAGTTGCTGCCTTTAGGGAATGTGGTTTCCCAAAGCGGGCTTTGTAGAAGATGCTGGAGAACTCTGACAGGGCTCCCAGTCATCTTTGTGTCCTTTTATGAAGTTTTAGATACATTTTCCTAAAAAGTCTTCCTCCAACTCTCCCTCTCTTCTTGCTGTCCTCTTTCTCCCAGCCTTTGAAAACTGTCAGTCTGTCTTATGTAGTTCTTGTTTGTTTGTTTTGTGGTGCTGGGGAATTGAATCCAGAGACATTCTAACTCTGAGCCACACCCCCAGCCCTATTTTATTTTTTATTTTGAAACAGGGTCTCACTGAGTTTCGGAGGGCCTCGCTAAATTGCTGAAACTGGCCCCTAACCTGCAATCCTCCTGTCTCAGTCTCCCAAATACTGGGATTAAAAGCATGCACTACCACGCCCGGCTCATCTTACTGTATTCTACCTGCGAGTTACCCCCAGGCCTTTTTTTTGAAACAGGGTCTCGCTAGGTTGACCAGTCTCACTACTTGCTGAGGCTGTCCTCAAACCTGCGATCCTCCTATCTCAAGCTACCAGGTACTGGAATTACAGGCGTGGTCGCCTGACTAATTTCTCTCCCTTTCTTCCTTCTTGCCACTGTACTCCTATCCGTCCCTAGAGTCTCGATGTCTGCACTTCTTATTTGTCTCTCCTTATATCTCCATCCCTCTCTGATCTCTCTCCCTCTTGCTAACTGTTCGGATACACCTCTCTCCCCTATCTTGACTCCCCTAACCCTCTCTAATTAGTTGAAATTATTTTACTCAGACCAGTGTCGCTGTGTCCACTTATTTTCACTGTCTCCTCAAGTCGAGTCCCTGCCCTCGCATTCTCTGGGTCTCTCCTCTCCCAGCCTCGAGTCTCTGTGTCTCCCTCCCCTCCCCTCCTCTCCCCTCCTCTCCTCTCTCTTCCCCTCCTCTCTCTCTCTCGTTCGGCGTCTCCGAGTCCCAGGCCCCTTCCCACGCTCTCACCCCACCTGCCCTGTCGCCCGCCTCTCACACGCACTTGGGGACCTGCGGCTGCCGGGAAGACTGCTGGGTCGTACACTGGTTACCATGGAGACTCTCAGGCCCACTCACCACCCAGGAGTACAAAGGACCCTCTTAGCCCTGCGCACGCGCACTAGGAGGGCACCTTGCCGACTACATCTCCCAGAAAGTATCTGGCATTTAGCGGTCCAGGAGGTAGCGGAGGGGGAGCCCCTCCCCGCAGGGGGTTGCCATGGAGACGGGGAGGCTGACGGCATCCTAGTGAGGGCCGTGATTGGTGCAGGACCCTGCAAATCTCAGGAAGGCCCGTAGAGAATCGACGAAAATGTGGTGGGGGGCATGCGCGGTCTGGAAGGCGGTGCTGTCGTCCGTTGCCCCTAAAGAAGGGTGCGCAAGTCGACGGGGGCCGGACGCCTGGATTCGAGGCGGGGAGTGTGGGAAGAGATGGCCCGAAGTGAGACCTGATCTTTGCAGACAGCGCAATCCCCAGGGGACGGGAGGAGAAAGTAGAAACAAGGCGAGGGTGGAGGAAGGGCAAGAAGGGCCCGAGCTGGTGCGTGGAGCATTCTGGGAGACGTAGTCTCGTCGGGGACGGGGAGGACGGCGAGTGCGCATGCTCAGGAGCGCGGAGCGGCCCGCTGAGCGCTGAGGTGAGGGTGGGGGCGTCTTTACCGGGAAGGCGCGGGAGGAGACTGGGGGCGGCGGCATGAACTCGGGGGTTCCAACTGTCCAGCGAGACCGGGAGTGCAGGACAGGCGTCCGGGCACTCCTTGCAGACGGGCTCTGCGCTGTCGCGCGAGGCTTGTCAATCACCGCTCATTGCCACGGCGACAGGCTCTAGGAACCCCGCCCCTCCCCCGGTTGCCATGGCGACGCCTGGACCTGCCTTGGCTCCCCAGAGCGGAAGTTGCCCGCGTAGATAGTTGGGAGACGTATTTCCCGAGCCTTCGCAGGGACTGGCGGGCTTGGCGGTGACCCAAGTTTCTCCCAGGGTTTCAGGTTGACTTGGAACCTTGCAAAGGGAGGTTTGACCCGCAGGATCAGGCGGCCCTCAAAATTGATGCCACCCACGGGGAATGACCGCGGCAACACTTCATTAATAAGCAGATTTTCACAAAGCCCAAGCCGCTGAAGGAACATCTCCAGCCGGGAAGCCAGCCTTATTTGCAGAAGGGGAAAATGCGGTTCACAAAGGCAAAGCGACCTGCAATGAGCGGAACCAGAATCTCGGACCTTCCGTTCAGGCTCCTGGTCCAGTGGTTTCAGGGCCCTTAAGGCTCCCCCAGAAGTTCCCCTATCACCTCCCAGCCCCACCTAAATCAGGGTGCTGAAGTGGAGCACTGCGTGCTGCGATGAACTGGTTTCGGGTGGTGGGGCTGAATAGAGGAAGGGTGCTGCATGGGAGGTGAACCATGCAATGACTTTGCATGGGTTGAGATGGGGTCCCAGTATAGCAAGGCTATCCCCTGGGACCAGACTGGAAGGTGAATGATGGTGGGACCCTGGTGAGAGACTGGGTGGGAGAATATAGTGCAGTGAGGGACTGGCATTGGGGTCAGGGGGAGTAGGCAGCAGTGGTGCTGATGCCCACATGGTAGGTGGCATAGGGGCTGGTCATCCACCAGGTAGAGGGAGACCTACAGGCTAGGGATGGGGTTGCTTATGTAGAAGAAGGGCAGATTGGGGGGGGCATTCTAGGCTTAAGAAGCTGGCTGTTTTTGGAGCAATAGGCTACCACAGGCCCAAATAGGTCAGGAAAATGGGGGGATCAGCTGGGGCTTCCAGCCTTACAGGTCCCCAGGTGTGACCTGCCTCTAGGTACCTCAGTTTCCTCATCTGCATTCCAAGTGGGGCAAATGACACAGCATACAGTAGGTACTCAATAAGCATTCACTTCCACTGTCTGCCCTTATTGCACCAGGCTCATCCTGTTTCTTCCCTAGGGACAGACACTAGCCTCTGAGACCTGATCTTTTACTCCTGATGAGACCCACTCTGCTGGGCTTCCCAGGCCACACATCCCCAGATGATGAGGAGCCTGTCATGGTGAAGCTGGAGGACTCTGAGGAAGAGGGAGAAGCCACCCTGTGGGACCCGGGCCCTGAGGCTGCACGCCTACGATTCCGGTGCTTCCGCTATGAGGAGGCAATGGGTCCACAAGAGGCCCTGACCCAGCTCCGAGAGCTGTGTCGCCAATGGCTCCGGCCAGAGGTGCGCTCCAAGGAGCAGATGCTTGAACTGCTGGTGCTGGAGCAGTTCCTGGGTGCGCTGCCCCCTGAGATCCAGGCCCATGTGCAAGAACTGAGGCCAGGCAGCCCGGAAGAAGCTGCCACCCTGGTCGACAGGCTTCGCTGGGAGCTGGGTGGGCCTCGGAGATGGGTGAGTCAGTGGCCCTGAGTGGAGGGTCAGGATTGTCTAGCTCTGCCTCACCCCAGTGGTGCTGTGCTGGTACAGAAGTGGCTACCTACAACAGAGACCCTGTGTGAGGCTGCTCAAAGTCGGGAGGGTTCTCACCAGCCCAATCTTGCATTGCATGGAGTCATGTGGATACATGGGCTGCAGGGTAAAAGGAGAGAGGGAGGGTACCAGGCAGCCCTGGTTGTCAGTAACAGGAGAGCATCTGCAGATGGTCTTTTGGCTCCCCGCTTGGGGCCTCAGGGAGATATGACCTTGGAGGACCTAGTCAGGTATTGACCAGGTAGGCCTCTGGGGCTCTTGCAATGGAGTGGGGTCCCCATGAACCCCAGGTTGTACCCAGTCCCACTCTCTGCTTGGTGGGGGCATCTCCCCAGGTCACAGTCCAGGTGCAGGGCCAGGAGGTCCTATCAGAGAAGATGGATTCCCCCAGCTTCCAGTCTATACCTCAGACCAAGCCTCAACCTCCAGATCCTGGGTCTGAGACGCCCCCTGGGGCCATGCAGGAACTGCCACTGGGCCTTCAAGTCAAAGAGGAGCCAGAGGTTACAGAAGATCCAGGTGAGGCCAGCAAGGTGGGCAGGGCCTGAAGCCTGCCTGGGTGGACCAGGGGAGCCTGACCTGAGCAGTCTGAAGCCCACTGGGCCAGGCCCTGGCTAAAAGGAATGGTTCCCATCTTCCATTGGTCCCTACTTCCCACCCAATCAAGTTTTCCCTCCAGTCCAGCCAGCACTCCCACTGTCCCTTACAAGCCAGGCCTGACTGCCATAGCCCCATGGAGCAGGCTACTGGGGTTTTCCCATGTGGGAGATCTGTAGCGTTCACTCCCCAGTGAGGTCCATTAAGGGATATCCACTGGTGTCGGGGGAGCCAGATGGGTATAGGTGGGTGCTGCTGAGGCAAGACTCCGCAGTTTAAGGGTATGCCCCCATTCACCTCCCAGGGAAGGTACCTAGCTGGCTACCCACATTCTGCCATTCCTATGTGGACCCTTGTACAGTACACACACACACACACACACACACACACACACACACACACACAGCCGTCCTGCCCCAGGGCTCACATGGTGCAGAGACACAGACTGGAACCCATGTCATCCCCCTGTAGCCCCACCACTGGCCTTCCAGGCCCCTGCTTTGCCCCACTCCCGAGCCAAGTCCTCAGCTGCCCCACCCTCTGCAACCCCAAGCTCATGTTTAGGTCTCCCCCTTCCTGGGTCCTGCCACCTGTCCCATCACTGCTGAGGAGGGCAGCAGGGTGGGAATTCCCTTGGGCTACCTGACCCCACTCTTTCTCCCTAGAGTTCCTGGAGTCTGGGCCTTTACCAGCCACCCAAAAGGCTGCACCCACCCTCCTACCTAAGGAGGCCCAGGTGAGCCCTGCACAGGACGTGACCCACTCCCTGTCCCATGAGTCTCAGAGGGTGGGTGTCAGATAGGTCCATCCCAGAACCCAGCTGGGCACAAATGAGCAGTGACCACTGTGGTTTCAGGGCTATGGGACAGCACTGGACCAGGCCTCTCCTCACAGCGAGACTGGGCCTGAGGGGCCCTCATGGAAGGAGCACCCTGGCGCCCTGTGGCATGACGAAGCTGGGAGCATCTTCACCCCAGGTAAGTGAGATGGGGCATGGTTGGGCTGGGCCCTCCTCATGGTACATCACATCCATTAACCCTGCTCCTAGCCCTACCCACCCAGGCATCCCTCTCCAGTGTCCCCCTCCCCTATTATCTAGACCATCCTCTGCAGTGTTTAACCTGCTCTAGCATCATCTGCCCTCAAAAGACAAGCTTGTGGGGCATGGTGGCACATACCTGGGAGTGTAACTGGGAGGCTGAGAAGGAGACTCACAGGTTAAAGGATAGGCTCAGCAATGTAGCAAGACTCTCAGCAACCTAACGAGACCCTGTTTTGAAACAAAAATGATAAAATAGGGCTGGGGGTGTAGCTCAGAGGTAGAACGTCCTTGGGTTCAATCCCCAATACCCCCCCAAAAAAAGCCTGCCACTGACCCTCTGACTTCTGCTTCCTACCATCATAAAACCTCCTGAGAGCGGAGCCTGTGTTCCCCACACCCACATCCTCTCCCAGTCCTGGCATCCTGGATGGCCACCAGACTCTGGGCTTGCATCCTGCTTGTCAGGTATCATCAGGACAGGGAGGTCTAGCAAGGAGAGCAGGTTAGTAGACAGAGCAGGAGAGGCCCTGACATAGTACATGCATCTGTCAAGGACAGACCAGATCCTGCCCAATCACCCAGAGTCTCCTCTTTCTTGGTTTACTATCTGCTGTAGAACTTCCTGTGAGTTCTGGTATGGGAGGTAAAATTCTGATACATTACATATCTGAAACACATTTGTCTAACCCTCAACATTAGATGCACGTTTGGTTGGAAGTTTTGTTTATTGTAGTACTGGGGAGTGAACCCAGGGCCTCTTGCATGCTACACAAGCTCTTTACCACTGAGCTATATCCCCAGCCCCAGAATTATTTTTATTAACTCAATTTGAGACCTTTTTTAACCATGGTTGGTTGTTGGTGAGCCTTTTTTTTTTTTCCTTGTGGTACTGGGAATTGAACCCAGGGGCATTCTACCTCCAAGCTACGCCTCCAGCCCTGTTTTTTTGTTTGTTTGTTTTGATTTGGTTTGGTTTGGTTTTCTGTTTTTGTGGTAGTGGGGATTGAACCCAGGGGCATTCTACCTCCGAGCTACACCCCCAGCCCTATTTTTTATTCTTTATATTGAAACAGGGTCTAAGTTGCCGAGACCTCATTAAGTAGCTGAGGCTGGCTGCAAACCTGAGATCCTACTGTCTCAGTCTCCCAAGTATTGGAATTACAAGCGTGCACCACCGCACCTGACTTTTTATTTTGAAACAGTCTCGCTATGTTGATGAGAATCACTCCTTGCTGAGGCTGGCTGCTAATCTTCAATCCTCCTGTCTCAGCCTCCTAAGTACTGGGATTATAGGCATGTACCACCATGCCCAGCTTTTTTCTTTCTTTTTTTTTTTTTTTTTGGTGGTGCTGGGGATTCAACCCAGGGGCATTCTACCTCTGAGCTACACCTCCAAACCCTTTGGATTTGTCTTTTTTGTTTTTGTTTTGAAACAGGATCTCACTAAGTTGCTATGGCTGGCCTCTAACCTGCAATCCTCCTGTCTCAGCCTCCCAAGTACTAGGATTACACGTGTGCAACACCACGCCCAGCTGAGCCTTCTCAGTTTGAAACTCACATCTCTCAGTTATGGGAAGTTGCCCTTGGTTTTTTTTTTTTTATTTCTGACCATTGTTCTGCTGTTTCTAGGATTGCTGGTACTTGGTTATTGATCTCTGAGACAGATTCTCTAATGTTCTCATCTCTTCACTCCAATTTTTCATCCCTTTCTCTTTTTGCTCTATTTTCCAGGAAATTTTCTCACATATCTCCTAGATCTTCTATTGAAATCTTTATTTCTGCTAGCAAATTTTTAATTTTCAAGGGCGTTTTCAGTCTCTAAATGTTCATTTTTATACTTTCAATCATTCTATCAGTTGTAATATCTTCCCTTATTTCTCTGAGGACAGCAGTAACTTGTTTTAACTTTTCTTCTCCCATTATAGTCTCTTTTCCTTCCAAATGTTTGCTTATGTGTAATACAGGGGGAACACAGCTCTGAGCAGGTGGGCGAAAGGTTTATTGGCTGTGGCAAAAAGGGCTGGGAGGGTCTGGCAGGGTTATTCCCCAAGAAGATCCACTTCTTGGTGGGGTGTGAGTAGATGGCTGGAATACAAGTGCATGCCACTGAGAGATCCATAGGGCAGTCTGGTTGGGCCCTCCCTGTTGTGCGCATCCTTAGGTCTTCCTCTAAGACCCCCATTCAGCCTACCAGCATGCTGGTAGAGAGGATGACATCTCAGCTCCCAGTGTGACTGTTTGCTTTATCCTCCTGACTTTTTTCTTTCTTCCTTTTTTGTGGTACTGGGGATTGAACTCAGGGGCATTCTACCTCTGAGCTATACCCCCAGCCCTATTTTATTTTTATTTTGAAATAGGGTCTCACTAGGTTGATGAGAGTCTTACTACTTGCTGAGGCTGTCCTCAAACCTGTGATCCTCCTGCCTCAGCCTCCCAAGTACTGGGATTACAAGTGTGCACCACCATGCCTGGCTCCTCCTGATTTTCTCAGTGTGGGCCTCCCACCCTCAACACAGCCTGCTGCCCAGATGGGAGAAGAAATCCAGGAGTCAGCCGGGCGTGGTGGCACACACTTGTAATTCCAGTATTTGGGAGACTGAGACAGGAAGATCATAGGTTTGCAACCAGCCTCAGCTACTTCGTGAGGCCCTTTGCAATTTAGTGAGACCCTGTTTCAAAATAAAGAATAAAAAATAGGGCTGGGGTTGTAGCTCGGAGGTAGAATGCCCCTGGGTTCAATCCCCAGTCTCACAATAAATAAATAGATTAGATAGATTAGATAGATAGATAGATGATACATAGATAAGATAGATGATAGATAGAGGGATGGATGGATGGATGGATGATAGATGATAGAAAGGGCGGAGAGTGAAGCTCAGAGGTAGAATGCCCCTGGGTTCAATCCCCAGTACCACCACCAAAAAACTGAGGAATCAGAGCCACTACAGTGCACATTGTTGGCTCAGAATTCTATGCAGACAGGAGCGGCCCAGCAGCCTGGTTGGGAACCCTCCACCTGCACAGCCAGAGGTTCCTGGCATCTCCAACTCCTGAACTTTTACAACCTTCTTTGGAATAAAACAGCCTTCTTTTTTTTTTTTTTTTTTTTTTTGCAGTACTGGGGATTGAACCCAGGGGCATTCTATCTCCGAGCTACAACCCCAGCCCTATTTTTTATTCTTTATTTTGAAACAGGGTCTCACTAAGTTGCGGAGGGCCTCACTAAGTAGCTGAAGCTGGCTGCAAACCCGCGATCCTCCTGTCTCAGCCTCCCAAGTACTGGGATTATAAGCATGCGCCACCACACCCGGCTTAAAACAACCTTCTTTGGAGTAAAACAGGTTGATTTTTTTCCCCAGCTTTTCATATTCCCCTGCTGCTAGCTTAGTAATTAACTTCTCCAATCTGCTGCACAGTTACCATTTACCCACCTTCTTTCCAGAGCATAAAATGTTAGGGATTTTTGTTAATTTACTTCTTTCTTGATCTTTGTGGACTTTATACCTTTAAAAACAGCTAGTTGAGTGGGCATGTGGTGCATGCCTGTAATCCCAGTACCCAAGAGGCTGAGACAGGAGAATTGCAGGTTCAAAACCAGCCTTAGCAATTTAGTGAGACTCTCAGAAACCTAGTGAGACCCTGTTTCAGAACAAAAAATAAAAAGGGCCGGGAATGTAGCTCAGTGGTAGAATGTCCCTGAGTTCAATCTCCAGTACCACAAAAAAATTAAAATAAAAACAGCTAGCTGGCACTCAGTTGTCACAGTTGGGGGGCAGTAGCTGAGCCAAGATGCTGTGGAATCTGCTGGCTCTTCATCAGATTGCTCGGAGGACCATCAGCACTGCTTCACACAGGGTTTTTTGTTGTTTTTTGTTTCTGTTTTTTTGTGGTGCTGAGGGTTGAACCCAGGGGTGTTCTACTTCTGAGATATACCCCCAGTCCTATTTTATTTTTTATTTGGAAACAGGATCTTGCTAAATTGCTGAGGCTAATTTTGAACCTGTGATCCTCCTGTCTCGTCCTCCCAAGTACTAGGATTACAGGTGTGCACCACCACACGTGGCTTCATGCAGGCTTTTTTTTCTTTCTTTTTGTGGTACTGGGGATTGAACCCAGGGGCATTCTACCTCTGAGCTACACCCCCAGCCCTATTTTTTATTCTTTATTTTG
This sequence comes from Glis glis, assembly GCA_004027185.1. Taxonomy (NCBI): domain Eukaryota; kingdom Metazoa; phylum Chordata; class Mammalia; order Rodentia; family Gliridae; genus Glis; species Glis glis. The sequence goes on from PVJS01058438.1 coordinate 10,046, forward strand.
AAACCGGGTCTCACGAAGTTGCGGGGGGCCTCACTAAGTAGCTGAGGCTGGCCACAAACTCAGATCCTCCTGTCTCAGCCTCCCAAGTACTGGGATTACAAGTGTGCGCCACCACGCCTGGCTCTTATAGGCTTTTTGAAAATAAAGTTCCAGAGAAACAAAATCTGTTTCAGGAGGAAAATGGGATTCCAGTGCATCTAAAGGATGGTAGAGTAACTGGTATCCTCCTGTATAGAGCTTCCATGATTCTTATAGTTGGTGGACTACATATGCCATGTATCAATTGGCTATGGCTTTATGTCCCAAGAAGCAAGATTGACTTCATTCGTCCCAGCAATCTTTTGGTTCAGTTTCACTCAGCTCTCTATGGACCAGTAATGTGATAAATAACTGAGCTCTTCTTTAGGGAGCACTATTTATGGTTTGTACTAACTGCCACCAATAAAGCAGTCTTTACTATGAAAAACTTTTTTGTTTTTTGTTTTGTTTTGTTTGTGGTACTGGGGATTGAACTCAGGGGAGAATTCCTTCAAGCTACAACCCCAGCCCAATTTTATTTCTTATTTTGAAACAGGGTCTCGCTAGGTTGCTTAGAGTCTCACTACTTGCTTAGGCTGTCCTCAAACCTGCGATCCTCCTGTCTCAGCCTCCCAAATACTGGAATTATAGGTGTGCACCACCACACCCGGCTATGAAAACTTTTTCAAAACCTAAAACAGCCAGGCATGGTGGTGTGTACTTGAAATCCCAGTGATTCGGGAGGCTGAGGCAGGAGGATTGCAAGTTCAAGGCCAGCCCGGGCCTGTCTCAAAATTTTTAAATTTTAAAAATAAAAAGGGCTGGGGATGCGGCTCAGTGATAGGACACCCTTGGATTCAATCCTGAATGCTGCAAAAGTGTGTGTGTTGGGGGGAGGGGACTTTCTTGTACTTTTTACTATAATTTCAGGATAGAGCAAATTTGGGTAGATGCCATTTTACCTAGAAGTCCCTATCTGATGTTTTTGTTTTGGAGATGGGAGTCTTGCTGTGTTGCTCAGGCTGGCTTAGAATTTGTGGTCCTGCCACCTCAGCCTCCCAAGTAGTAGTATTAGAGGAGTCCACCACAGTACACAGCAGCACATGCTTCTTCCGCTGCTCCAGCTTTTAGCTGGCCCAGAAAGGCACAGCCCATGCTACATGGGCTTCATGGCTGACCATGTCCTCTTGCTTGAACATGCTCCTGTCTCTTTTTGTTTCTTGGTACTAGGGATTGAACCCAGGGACCTTCTACCTGTGAGCCACACCCCTGAGGACAGCCTCGGCAACTTAGCAAGACCAGCTAAAAATAAAAAGGGCTGAGGAGCCCGGCATGGTAGTGCACACCTATAATCCCAGTTCTTGGGAGACTGAGATAGGAGGATCACAGATTCAAGGACAGCCTTAGCAAGTAGTGAGAGTCTCATCAACCTAGCAAGACCCTGTTTCAAAACTAAAAAAAAGGCCGGGCGTGGTGGCGCACGCTTGTAATCCCAGTACTTTGGGAGGCGGAGACCGGAGGATCCGGGTTCGCGGCCTACCTCAGCGCTTGTGCGCGCGATCTCTCTCTCTCTCTCTCTCTCTCTCTCTCTCTCTCTCTCCCTCTCTCCCTAGTGAGGCCCTCCGCAACTTCGTGAGACCCGGTTTCAAAAATAAAGCATAGAAAAAATAGGGCCGGGGGCGTAGCACGGAGGTAGAACGCCCCTGCGTTCAATCCCC
>PVJS01058439.1:0-11781 GCA_004027185.1 Glis glis
TGGTGCACGCTTGTAATCTCAGTACTTGGGAGGCTGAGACAGGAGGATCACAGGTTTGCAGCCAACCTCAGCAACTTGTGAGGCCCTCTGCAACTTAGTGAAACTCTGTTTCAAAATAAAGAATAAAAATCGGAAGCCAGGCGTGGTGGCACATGCTTGTAATCCCAGTACTTGGGAGGCTGAGACCGGAGGAGGTTCGTGGCCAGCCTCAGCTATTTAGTGAGGCCCTCTGCAACTTAGTGAGACCCTGTTTCAAAATAAAGAACAAGCTGGGCGTGGTGGCGCACACTTGTAATCCCAGAACTTGGGAGGCTGAAACCAGAGGATCGGGGTTCGCGGCCAGTCTCAGCTACTTAGGCCCTCCACAACTTCGTGAGACCCTGCTTCAAGATAAAGAATAAAAAAATAAGGCTGGGGGTGTAGCTCAGAGGTATAATACCCCTGGGTTCAACTCCCAATACTGCAAAAATAAAAATAAAAAATAAAATAACGAAAATTAGGGCTGGGGGTGTAGCTCAGAGGTAGAATGCCCCTGGGTTCAATCCCCAGTACCACACACACACAAAAAAAATTGGGCTGGGGTGGAGCTTGGAGGTAGAATGCCCCAAGGAGGGAGGGAGGGAGGGAGGGAAGGAGGGAGGAAGGAAGGAAGGAAAGAAGGAAGGATGGATAAAGATATAGCTATTTCCCCACAAGATAGCCCAGCATGGTCCACAGTGCACCCCCAAGTTGATGTATTCAGAATTTCCAAGTAGTTTCATAATGATCACTTTTTGTTTGTTTTTTCTTTTGGTGTTGGACATGTGCTGAACATGTGCTCAACCAATGAACTACACACTGAGGCCCTTTTACTGGTCATTCTTAAAAATGACTCAACAACCAAGAATCACCAGACTCCTAGGGATGAAAAGCAGATCAAAACAAATATATATGTATATGAAATATATTGAGCAAAAACTATACATAGATTAGTCAAATTTTAAAAACTAATAAGAGCTGGGTGTGGTGGCGCATGCTTGTAATCCCAGTACTTGGGAGGCTGAGACAGGAGGATCTGGGTTCGCGGCCAGCCTCAGCTACTTAGTGAGGCCCTCTGCAACTTAGTGAGACCCTGTTTCAAAATAAAGAATAAAAAATAGGGTTGGGGGTGTAGCCCAGAGGTAGAATGCCCCTGGGTTCAATACCCAGTACCACCAAAAATAAATAAATAAATAAATAAATAAATGAATAAATAAATAAATAAAAAAAAACTATTAGGAAGAGAGAGAAAGGGGAGTTACTGCTTAATGGCTACAGAATTTTCATTTGTGAAGATGAAAAGGTTCTTGGAGAAAGATGGTAGTGATGGTTACACAATAATGTGAATGTACTTAATGCCACTAAACCGTACACCTAAAAATGGTTATAATGGTAAATTATTGTGGTAAATTTACCACAATACAGCCAGGTGTGGTGGAGCATGCTTGTAATCCCAGTACTTGGGAGGGTGAGACAGGAGGATCACATGTTTGCGGCCAGCCTCAGCTACTTAGTGAGACCCTCCGCAACTTAGTGAGACCCTGTTTCAAAATAAAGAATAAAAAAAAAAAAAACAGGACTGGGGGTGTAGATCAGAGGTAGAATGCCCCTGGGTTCAATCCCCAGTACCTCAAAAAAAAAAAAAAAAGATAACAGATAAACCAGAAGAAAATATTTATTATGGATGAGGTACTATAATATCCCTAATACACAAAGAACTCTTAAATTGAGGAATAAAGAACAAAAAGCCTGACAGCCTGGTGGAAAAATGAGAAAAAGACCTAAAAAGATAATTCACAAATAAAAGTTTCTAAACGGTCCTTAAACATAAGAAAAGATGTTCAACTTCACTCATAAAAAATTGGCAAAAGGCTGAGGAGTTAGTTCAGTGGTAGAGTGCTTGCCTAGCCTTTGTGAAGCCCTCAGTTTGATCCCGGCACTGCAAAAACAAACAAAACAAAACAAGGAAAGAAAGAAAACTGGCAAAAATTATGACAACACATTCCATTGCTCGGGAAAAGGGTGTTTTCGTATTTTGCTGGTGGGATTTCAAACTGGTACAATCCTTTTGGAGAATTTGGTAATATTTAATAAAACTACAAAAGGATTTACCTTTAAATCCTGCATCCCCACTTTAAGGAATTTATCCTGAAGACACACCTGCAATAATAATGAAAATATATATTATTGCAAAATATTGGAAACAACATAAATGCCCATACATAAGAGAGTGACTGAATAAACTATGGTTTATTCACACAATGAATGAAGCTGTAAAAGAACAAGGATCCACTGTAAGAACGAACATGGGACAATTTCCAGGATATATCATTAAGTGAAAAAGGCAAAGTTCCAATGAGTATCAATAATATGCCACTGCATGGAAGGTGGGGACCAAGAGAAAAGAAGAACTGGAAAAGAGTCAAAGAGATGAAGAGGCGAAGGGAACTTCTCTGAATATACCTATTTGTAAAGTTTTGACTTTTTAGAACCATGTTAATTATCCATATGCTTAATGAAGTGTGTGTGTGTGTGTGTGTGTGTGTGTGTGTGTGTGTGTTTTCCTGGGAATGGAACCCATGGGCATTCTACCTCTGAGCTATACTCCCAGCCCCAGCCCTATTTTATTCTTTATTTTGAAACAGGGTCTCACTAAGTTGTGGAGGGCCTCACAAGTTGCTGAGGCTGGTCACGAACCTGTAATCTTCCTGTCTCAGCCTCCCAAGTACTAGGATTACAAGCGTGTACCACCACAGCCGGCATGAACTATATTTTAAATAAATAGCATAATGACACGAAAAGTAGAGAAGAATTAGTCAAAATAACTTTGGAAAATATTATTGGTTAGCAAATTTGCTTTTCCATAGAAATATGAGTTAATTCTAAAACTATGTAACCTTTTTTTTTTTCTTAGTAGTACTAGGGATCAAACCCCAGGACCTCATGCATGCTAGGCAAGCACTCTACCACTGAGCTGAACCCCAGTCCTAAACTATTCCTTTTTTTTGTGTGTGTGGTACTAGGGATTGAACTCAGGGGCATTCTACTTCTGAGCCACACCCCCAGCCCTATTTTATTTTTATTTTGAAACAGGGTCTCACTAGGCTATCCTTAAACCTGCAATTCTCCTGTCTCAGCCTCCCACATACTGGGATTACAGATGTTCGCCACCACACCCGGCAGTTCAGTATTCAAAGACTGTACAAATAAGTAAATATGTGGTAAATAATTAGAACTGGAGCTGGGCGTGGTGGCTCATGCCTGTAATCCCAGGACTTGGGAGGCTAAAATAGGAGGATCCCAGGCTTGAGACCAGCCTCAGCAACGTAGTGAGACTTTCAACAACCTAGCAAGACCCTGTCTAAAAATAAAAAATAAAAAGGCTGGGGTGTAGCTCAGAGGTAGAATGTCCCTGGGTTGATCCTCAGTACTGCAAGAAGGCGGGGGGGGGGGAGTAAAACTAGAGTTTTCACTGTTGGAAAAAAAAAATGAAATGATAATGAAAGAGACAAAGTGAAAATGAGTTTAGGGAGCTACACTGAAACAGAAGCGGGTGTGACAGCACATGCCTGGAATCCCAGTACTTGAAAGGATGAGACAGGAGGATCATAGGTTCGAGGACAGCCTTAGCAACCTAGTGAGACCTGATTCAAAATAAAAGATAAGAGCCGGGCACACGCTTGTAATCCCAGTACTTGGGAGGCTGAGACCGGAGGATCCGGGTTCGCGGCCAGCCTCAGCTACTTAGTGAGGCCCTCTGCAACTTCGTGAGACCCAGTTTCAAAATAAAGTATAAAAAATAGGGCCGGGGGTGTAGCTCGGAGGTAGAATGCCCCTGGGTTCAATCCCCAGTACTGCAAAAAAATAAATTAAAAAGAAAAAAAAAACCCAAAAGATAAAAAGGGCTGGGGGTGTAGCTCAGAGGTACGATGCCTCTGGGTTCAATCCCCAGTACCACAAAAAAAGGAGGAAGGAAATGAACTCACAGTATTTAGTATACATACAGATATAAAATTATACACACATGTATTACAGTATTTCCTAGCTCTGTCCTAGAAGCAACACCATTCCAGTAAAAACTGAGCACTCCTGCCACCCAGTTCTTGGTTTCTAAATATAATTTTCTTTGTGTGTGTGTGTGTGTGTGGGGGGTACTAGGGATTGAACTCAGAGGCATTCTACCTCCAAGCTACACCCCCAGCCCTATTTTACTCTTTATTTTGAAACAGGGTCTCACTAAATTGAGGAGGGCCTCACAAGTTGCTGAGGCTGCCCCTGAACTGCGATCCCCCTGTCTCAGCCTCCTGAGTACTGGGGATTACAAGTGTGTGCCACCACACCCAGCTTAAATATAATTTTCTTAAAGAAATAGCTGGCCGGAAGCCAGGCCTGGTGGCTCACGCCTGTAATCTCAGTACTTGGGAGGCTGAGACCAGAGGATCACAGGTTCGAAGCCAGACTCTGCAACTTAGCAAGGCTCTCAGAAACCTAGTGAGACCCTGTTTCCAAATAAGAAATAAAAAATTGGCTGGGGGTGTAGCTCAGAGGTAGAACGCCTCTGGGTTCAATCCCCAGTACCACAAAAAAAAAAAAAAAAATAAAAACATAAAAATAGCTGGCCAGAGCCAGGCATGGTGGCACATGCCTGTAATCTCAGTATTTGGAAGTTTGAGACAGGAGGATCACAGGCTCAAGGCCAGGCTCAGCAACTTAGCGAGACCCTCGGCAACTTAGTGAGACCTTGTCTCAAAATAAATAAAGTAGGGCTGGGGGTGTAGAATGCCCCTGGGCTCAATTCCCAGTGAAGGAAGAAAGGAAGGGAATAAATAAATGGCTGGCCAGGTGAGACAGCACATACCTGAAGCACCAGCTGCTTAGGAGGCTGAGGTAGGAAGATCACTTAAGCACTGAAGATTGATATCAAGCTTGGCAACAATAGCAATATCTCATGAGAGAGAAACTAAGGGAAGGAAAGAAGAGAGGAGAGGTACTTTGGGAGGCGGAGACCGGAGGATCTGGGGTCGCGGCCAGCCTCAGCTCGCTCACTTGCTCTCTCGTTCTCTCCCTGTCTCTCTGTCTACTTAGTGAGGCCCTCTGCAACTTCGTGAGACCTGGTTTCAAAATAAAGTATAAAAAATAGGGCCGAGGGTGTAGTGCGGAGGTAGAACGCCCCTGGGTTCAATCCCCGGTACTGCAAAAAAAACGAGAGGAGAGGAGAGCCCGATCCCAGAGTTGGGGCAGAGATAACACAAGATGAGCCTGGAATATCACTGTGGTACCAGAAAGTACACAAGTGCTCAAAAAATGATGATGACATGTCACAAGGACATAGAAGCCAACTTGAAGAGACACACACTGGATGCACAATGATAGTAACGGGTTATAACTCAAGAATAAGATAAATAACCTTGAGTTCATAGTGATATTTAAAAAAACTGATTCAGTAACTAAGGAGAAGGAAGTAGCTCTTCCTTATATACAATTTCAAATTAATAAATACAGAATGATGGAAATAGAAAAGTTAAAATCTGCAATCCCTCTAAGAAGTAACTGACTCAGGCAAGAATCATCAATGGATGCTAAAATTAGAGGGTGAAAGTAAAATGAGAAAAAAGATATTTACATAGTGTCAAAGTACCTCCCACTAAGACATTTCAAATTACAAAGAAAAAAATAGTACCTTTTAATTGAAAAACCTGGCAAAAATTGCTATAACCAGGTAATCAAGGTTAATTTAATATCACCAGTATGAGACATATGGATATTATATGCCTCCTGATGTGGCACTATATCACTTTTGTGGTACTGTCAAAAATGTATAACCTGCCGGGCATGGTGGCACGCTTGTAATCCCAGTACTTGGGAGGGTGAGACAGGAGGATCGCAGGTTCACGGCCAGCCTCAGCTACTTAGTGAGGCCCTCCACAACTTAGTGAGACCCTATTTCAAAATAAAGAATAAAAAATAGGGCTGGGGGTGTAGCATGGAGGTAGAATGCCCCTGGGTTCAATCCCCAGTACCGCAAAAAAAAAAAAGTATAACCTGAATTTAATCATGAGGAAACAAAAGACAAACCTAACTTGAGGGAGGCACTGACCAATACTCTTCAAATGTGTCAATCAAGGTCAGGAAAGATAAAGCCGGACAGAGGAAATATCCAGATTAAAGGACTAAGACCAAGGCTACATGACCATACAATGTGTAACCCCCTAGATTGAGTCCTAGTCTAGAAAAAGAAAATTAATGGGACGACAGACAAAATTTGAATAAGGCTTGTAGATCAGTTAACAGTGTTACATTTCCTTTTGGTTGCTTGTTTTTGTGGTAGTGGGGCTTAAACCCAGGGTGTTCTATACGATGCAGAGGGCCTTGCTAAACTGCTGAGGCTGGCCGCAAACTTGGGATCCTCTGGTCTCAGCCTCCTAAGTACTGGGATTACACGTGAACATCACCACACTAGGCTCAACAGTATTATCTTTTTTTTTTTTTTTTGCAGTGCCGGGGATTGAACCCAGGGGCGTTCTACCTCTGCGCTACACCCCGGCCCTATTTTTTATACTTTATTTTGAAACTGGGTCTCACGAAGTTGCAGAGGACCTCACTGAGAGAGAGAGAGAGAGAGAGAGAGAGAGAGAGAGGGCGCTGAGGTTGGCCGAGACCCCAGATCCTCCGGTCTCCGCCTCCCAAAGTACTGGGATTACAAGCGTGCGCCACCACGCCCAGCTTTCAACAGTATTATCTTAATGTTAATTTCCTGGTTTTGATCACGTAGTGTTACATGATATAATACAAGAGAAAACTTCGATGAAGTATATATGAAAACTTTTAAATTTTTTGCAACTTTTTTAAAGCTTGAAGTTATTTCAAAGTTGAGTAAAAAAATTTAAAATTGAGAAAATTTCCAACTACTCAAAATTACTGAAAATAACAGAGAAAGATAAGAAAATTAAAGGATCAGGCCAGCAGATCAAATATTCATATAAGACTTTCAAGCCAGGCGTGGTGGCACACACTTGTAATCCCAGTACTAGGGAGGCGGAGACCAGAGGATCCGGGTTCGTGGCCAGCCTCAGCTACTTAGTGAGGCCCTCTGCAACTTAGTGAGACTCTGTTTCAAAATAAAGAATTAAAAAATAGGGCTGGGGGTGTAGCTGGGAGGTAGAATGCCCCTGGGTTCAATCCCCAGTACTGCAAAAATAAATAAAGAATAAAAAATAGGGCTGGGGGTGTAGCTCGGAGGTAGAATGCCTTTGGGTTCAATCCTCAATACTGGAAAAAAAAAAAAAAGACTTTCAGAAAGAGCTGGGTGTGCTGGTACACACCTGTAATTCCAGTACAGGGGAGGCTGAGACAAGGTCACAGGTTAAAGGCCAGCTCCTACAACTCAGCAAGACTCTCAGCAACCTAGTAAGACCCTGTTTCAAAATAAAACGGCGTGGTGGTGCATGCTTGTAATCCCAGTACTTGGGAGTCTGAGCCAAGAGGATTGCAGGTTCACAGCCAGCCTCAGCTGCTTAGTGAGGCCGTTTCAAAGCAAAAAAAAAAAAAAAAGGGGGGGGCTGCGGTTGTAGCTCTGAGGTAGAATGTCTCTGGACTCAATCCCCAGTATCACCCCCCCAAAAAAAAAGAAGAAAGAAGGAAAAGCTATCATGAATAAAGAGCAAAATCATCCTTCATACACCAATAATGTTTTATCAGGAAGCATGAGACATCCGGGTGACTAAGAGTCTGGTTTCTTTCTGATGCTGCCCATTTAAAGCACAGACTGCAGTTAGGTTCTGACCACATAAGATCCTGGCATCACTTCTGGCACCCTTCATACCAAGCTTAGCTATTCTGGGCAAAAGGCAAAAAAAAAAAAAAATAATTAGGAACTTACCATTAAGTGTCCTCAGTATTTTTAAAAGGAGTTTAACTAGATTCCCAAAATATTTCATTTAATTCTTCCAGCTTTCTTATACAGGTATAAGGAAGCCTCACTTTACATGTGGTGAATTAAGAACATTACCAAATGGCAGACTAATGGGATTTCAACTCAGATTTCCCGACTCTTAAGTCCAAAACTCACACAACCTCTCCGCATCCCTCCTCCCCAGGGTGGCCATATAATGGGAGTTGACACCGCCTAAAACAGAATAAGCGGTTCCCCCATCCTAATGTCCAACTGTACCATAACCCATTAGAAAAAGGTCCCATAAACGTGGGGAAAGGAACTAAGGCTGGAAAAAAGGAGAACTGTCCCAGTAAATAAAAACCCTTGACTTCCAAGACGGAAGGAACTGGGGACCTCTAACAGCCCTCTTCTCTCAGAGCTTCCCCGGCTTCAGGAGAGGCCGGGGACGCTGGCTCTCTCGCTGCCAGCGTCGCACAGCTTGGGCTAGCGAGAAGGAACGAAAGGCAGCGGTCCCTCGGGATGGGCTCCCTCCCGGTCCTTAGAAGACACAGTGCGGGGGGACAAATTGTTGCCAGAGGCCCGAGACATGGGTGAGGGGGCGGCGATCGAGGCCTCGGGGCCGGGGCGCTGAGCTGGCGCTCGGCGGCGCGGGGAATGGCCGGTCAGGCAGTCGATCCGTCGGTCACTGGCCAAGTGGCCACCCGTGCTCCGGCTTACCTACGTCCCTCGCTCCCCGCACCTGCCCCGCCGCCTGCCCACTAGCTGCGGCCACCCGGGCTGCGGCCACGGCTTGGTCGGCGCCAGGGGAAACTCCGCCAGCGAGGAAGTGCAGGGCCTGCTAGCGGCATCCACGGCCGCCCAGTTCCTCCAGAGCCGCTACTGCGACGCTGGCGCTCACTTACCGCGTCACCTCCTCCCGCCCTTCCGCCGGCAGCCCCGCCCACGCCTCGCGCGAGGGGCGGGCCAGCGCACGCCGCGTGGGCGCGTAGGGCGTGGCCAGTGGGCGCGTAGGGCGTGGCCAGTGGAGGCGTGGCCTACGGGCGTGGCTCCGTGCCCAGCCTCCGCGCCGCGCGCACCCGGGCACCTTCGCGCTGGCCAGGTATGGGACTTACAGGAACTGAGATGGGGAAACTACAAAGGTTCTTCAAAACGCGGTTCCTTCCTTCCTTCCTTCCTCCCACCCTCCCTGCCTCCTTCCCTTTCCTTCCTTCCCTACCCCCTTTCCTTCCTCCCCCTCCTTCCTTCCTTATTCGTTCCCTTCCCGCCTTCCTTCCTCCCCTCCCCTACTAGGGATTGAATCCAGGGGCATTCTAACCTCCCATCTATATATACCCAGCCGTTTTATTTATTTGTTGAAACAGACTCTGACTAAATTACTGAAGCTGGCCTCAAACCTGTGATCCTCCTGTCTCAGCCTCCCAAGTATTGGAATTATAGGTGTGCGCCACCGCGCCCGGCATACAATGCGCATTTGAGACTTCTGTTCAGCCCCTTCTCAAGTGTATGTATGTGTGTTACTGGGGATTGAACCCAGGAGCATTCTACCTTCGAACCACACCCCCAGCCCTATTTTATTTTTTGTTATGAAACAGGGTCTCACTAGGTTGCTGAGTCTTGCTACTTGCTGAGGCTGTCGTTGAACCTGTGATCTTCCAGTCTCAGCCTCCCAAGTACTGGGATTACAGGTATGGGCCACCATGCCCCGCTCAAGTTTTTAGCCCCCAAACGGGCTAAATCACACCACAGGTAGTGTACCACTCCGCCCTCCACTGAGCAAGGCCCTTTTGTCAAAAGGAAAGTACCACGTTCCTGCTCTGGACTGCACTTTTTGAGGCCTGGCCTAAGTTTTTCTCTAGAGTTTCCATATTGATCTTACCATGTTGATCTTACTTGGGCATTGTAATTTCCATCTGTCTGTACCCCACCCTGCCCAACCCTGAATGCTTCCCAGAGAGAGCAAAGCCTGGTCTTCTGTAGCCCCAGCTGCCAACAGTGGCTGGCCTACAAGTGTTTAGGACATCTGTGCAGTAAATGTGCTATTCTCTTTATGACAGAGGGAAAGTGACTTAAGCCTTTTATGTTGAAGCACTATTCATTCCATATAGTTTGTTTTTGCAGTACTGGGGATTGAACCCAGGGGCATTCTACCTTTGAGTACACCCCCAGCCCTATTTTTTATTCTTTATTTTTGAAACAGGGTCTCACCGAGTAACAGAGGGTCTCACTAAGTAGCTGAGCCTGGCTGTGAACCTGCGATCCTCCTGTCTTAGCCTCCCAAATACTGGGATTACAAGCATGCGCCACCATGCCTGGCAGATACAGTTTTTAGTTTTATTTTGTGGTGCCAGAGATTGAATCTAGGGCACACGCCTGTAATCCAAGTACTTGGGAGGCTGAGACAGGAGGGTTGCAGGTTTGAGGACAGCCTCAGCAATGTAGCGAGACTCTCAGCAGCCCAGCAAGACCCTGTTTCAAATAAAAAAATAAAATTGGGCACAGTGTCCCATGCCTGTGATCCTAGTACTTCAGAGGCTGAGGCAGGAGGATCACAGGTTCAAGAACAGCCTCAGCAAGTAGTGAGACTCATCAACTTAGCAAGACACTGTTTCAAAAAATAAAAATAAAACAGGGCTGGGGGTGTAGCTCAGAGGTAGATTACCCCTGGCTTCAATCCCTGGTACCAAAAATAAAATAAAATAAGAAAGGCTGGGGGTGTAGCTCAGTGGTAGAATGCCCCGGGTTTCAATCCCCAGCTTTAAGAAAAAAAAAAAAAAGAGCCAGGCATGGTGGCTCACACTTGTAATCCCAGTACTTGGGAGGCTGAGACAGGAAGATCACAGGTTCGAGACCAGCCTCAACAACTTAGTGAGGCCCTCCACAACTTAGTGACACCCTATTTCAAAATAGAAAATAAAACAGGGGGTAGGGGTGTATCTCAGCGGTAGAAAGCCCCTGGGGTTCAATCCCCAGTAACATACACACGCAAAAAAAGCCAGGTGTGGCGGCATACGCCTGTAATCTCAGTACTTGGGAGGCTGAGACAGGAGGACTGCAGGTTCAAAGCCAGCCTTAACAACTTGGCTAGATCTTGTTTCAAAATAAAAATAAAGCTGGGCGTGGTGGCGCACGCTTGTAATCCCAGTACCTGGGAGGCGGAGACCGGAGGATCCGGGTTTGTGGCCAGCCTCAGCTACTTAGTGAGACCCGGTTTCGGAATAAAGTATAAAAAATAGGGCCGGGGGTGGTAGCTCGGAGGTAGAACGCCTCTGGGTTCAATCCCCAGTACCACACACACACAAAAAAAGTGCCCTATGGGGCATTTACGGGAAGAGCTACAAAAAAGGCTGAAATCAAGCAGTTCTCACATGCAACTGACGACCACTTCTCTGTATATGCATTATTTCCATTTCCTCCCTTCTCCTCCCTTCTCTCCCTCCCTCTCTTCCTTCCTGTTAGCTTTTTCTCTTTTGTGTATGGTACTAGGGATTGAATGCAGGGGCATTCTACCTCCTCCGAGCTACACTCCCAGCCCTATTTTTTTTTTTTTTTGCGGTATCGGGGATTAAATCCAGGGGCATTCTACCTCTGAGCTACACCCCCGGCCCTATTTTTTTATACTTTATTTTGAAACCGGTCTCACGAAGTAGTGGAGGGCCTCACTAAGTAGCTGAGGCTGGCCGCGAACCCTGATCCTCCGGTCTCTGCCTCCCAGGTACTGGGATTACAAGCGTGCGCCACCACGCCTGGCCCCAGGCCTACGTTTAAATTATTTATGTGGAGAAAGGTCTTCTAAGTTGCTGAGGCTGGCCTTGAACCTGCGATCCTCCTGTCTCAGCCTCCCAAGTACTGGGATTACAGGCTTGCACCAC
>PVJS01058440.1:0-11785 GCA_004027185.1 Glis glis
TGTGAACTATTTAAAGCTATACAAAGGGTGGATCCTTTCGATTACCCTAACTCTCCTCTTGTGAGGGGTAAAGAGTTTAGTGACTCTATATATCGTACTTTTGAACATTTCCTTAATACTAAGGAATATACTGATGTTGGCTGGTTGCTCCTGGCATCATTGGATAAATTAGAGTGGGAAAAGGATAAGCTCCAAAACCACATATCAAATTTAACCGCTAGTCAGTGTGCGTTAAAGGAGAATCTTGTCTCCTGTAGCTGGAGAACAGAAATTGCAGAAAATCAAACACAGGCCCTCATCCTGAGATTGGCTGACTTACAACGCAAGATGCATTCTCAGCCTAGAAAGGTGTCTGTAGTTAAGGTAAGGGCTCTGATAGGAAAACCATGGGATCCTGAAAAATGGAACGGGGATATCTGGGAGGACTCTGAAGAGGCTGGAGACATTGAATCTGAACATTCTGAGAGGTTAATCCTGCCAGAAGATGAGGATTCCCCACCCTCTACAGAATTGGCTTCTCCACCCTCCCCTGGGGGAAATGGTTATTCTCACTTGCTCGGTATAATGTCCATTTTCAGGCCCAATTCTTGGTTTCCTTCAGTGATTGGAACCCTTGCCTGGTGCCTCTTACTACCTGTGCAAGCGACCAGTGTCGCTATTGCCCTTCTCACTGCAAGTGTGGGTCTCCATGGTCTCTACTTGGGCTGTCCCTATGTCTCTCTATCTATACCTATGGCAGGTGTCACCAGCAGGGGGCCCTGGGCTTGTGTCTCTCTTTGCCTACAGAAGCCGTGGGTGTCACCTTGCCCTGATTCTGTGTAAACATGGAACTCCACGTTTTCCACAGAGAGGGCTGGTTTGGTCCAATTTTCCATGGTACCATAGCTGTATGTCCTATGGTGTTCCCCAGGGACTCTACAGGGTGCTGTGACCCACAGGCTGCAAGTCTGTTCCACCCAAATGTCGCCAAGGACTGTCTGCTTATCCACGTGTCTACAATGTCCCACAGTAGACCCCACTCCCACCTCTGCCGGGACAATCTGCACTGTCCCAGATCCCGCGAGTCCCTGTGGCCGCGCTGGGTGGTCTCCCCCTGGCGCAGCTCATTGACTTACGGTCTCATTGAGTGCTGCTCTTAATCTCTGGGGGGGGGGGGCTCAGTCACCGCTGCAGGCTCTGGTCAGGTCTCCAGACCCTGGGGACTCTGCCAAGTGTGGATCGAACTGCTGCTTGCACCCATCGCTGATGCTTTGCAGTACTGGTTTTAGAAGAACTCCCTGGCTTCCTTGTTGGTGGCCTGCAGAAGCCGCAATGCCGGTTGCTGTTGGCACAGGCTGACCATGATGGCGCCGCTTCCGCTTCTGCCGACACAGCAGTTCTGGTCTGTGTTGCGCATAGAACGGGTTGCTGCTCGCCTCCACTGCTGCTATTCTGCAGCTGCTGGATGCACAGCAGGTTGCTGGTGTCTCCGCTGGACTTGTGCAGGAGCCACAATGCTGGTAGCCGCCGGCAAAGTCCTGCCAAGACGGTGCCGCTGCAGCTGTTGTTGCTGCTGCCATTTGGTGTCTTGAGTGTGGAGGAGCCGCTGCTTGCTTTCGTCTCTGCTGATCTGCAGTTGAACTTGCAACAGGTCTCTGGCTTCTCTGCTGGCGGCGTGTGGAAGCCGCAATGCCGGTAGTGGCCGGCGCAGTCCAGCCAAGATGACGCTGCCATCATCTCTTAGGTAAGGCGCTTGGAGCCTTTTACTTCCCTCTGCCTTGTCTTCTGGCTTTGATTCTGTCACATTGCAAACCCTTCATTGTTTACTTCAAGTTTTTGTTGCTTTTCTTCTCCTGTGGAGAAGTTGCTTTCATGGCGGAGATCGTAGCATGGTATCTCCATTGGTCGCCATCTTGGATCCTTCCTTCAATGATTTCTTTAACATTTAACTTGAAGTAATTGTAACTTCGCATGAAATTGTAGAAGACAATATGCAGAGATTTTGCATATCCTCTGCTCAGTTTCCTCCAGTGGTAATGTCGTGTAAAATCATGAATAGAACATCTTAATGAGAATATTGTCATTGATATAGTGAAGATACAGAACATTTTGGTCAGTGTAAGAATTCTTCATGGTATCTTTTCGTAGATCCTGCTACTTCCCTTCTACATCCACCTTTTCTTTTATCACTGGCAGTACTATTCCTTCCTGTCTATTATTTGGTCATTGTAAGACTGTTAAATTAGTGAAATCACATAGTATAGAACCATTTGAAAGTGGCACTTAGCACAACTCTTGAGATGGATCAAACTTGTGCATATTGATACTTTATGCCTTTTTATTGCTGAGTAATATTCCATGACGATGCTGCATTCTACTTTGCTGAACTATTCACCATAAAGGACATTGGGGTTGTTTTCCATTTGAGGGTATTATAAATAATGAACAGGTATGGTGGCACATGCCTGTAATCCCAGTTTCTGGGAGACTGAGAAAGGAGGATTGCAGGTACGAAGCCAGCTTCAGCAACTTATTGAGGCTCTCAGCAACTTAGCAAAACCCTCTTTCCAAATAAAAAGTAAAATAGGACTGGGGGTGTAGCTGGGAGGTAGCTGGGAGTAGCTGGGAGAATGCCCCTGGTTCAATTCCCAGCACCACACATACACATACAAAATAATAAATATGTAAACATTCATGTGTAGTTTGTGTGTGAACAAAATTTCTCATTTCTCTAGGACAAGTGCCCAAGAGTATAATGCTGAGTCATATGGCATTTATGTAAATATTTTTAAAACAAACTGTAAAACTGTATTCCAAAGGAGCTGTGGTATTTTATATTCTTACCCACAGTGCATTAACAATCGACCTCACCAGCATTTGATGTTGTCACTATTTTTATTTGTTGTACTAGAGGTACAGTGATAATATCTAACTGTAGTATTACTTTGTAAGATCTTAATTTTTTATTTTTATTTTTACTGGTGCCCTGTAATTATACATAGGAGTAGAATTCATTGTTATATATTCATACATGCACATAACATAATTTGGTCAATTTCAAATTTTCCCTCCCTCCCTTCATTCCCCTGGACCCTTCCTCTACTCTCCCTTCTATTTTCACGAAATTCCTCCTTCCCAACTTTCCCCTTTTTTCTCTCTAGCTTTCACATAGGAGAGAAAGCATATGACCCTTGACTTTCTGAGTCTGGCATATTTTGCTAACATTATGCTCTTTAGTTCTATCCATTTTACTCAAATGACATAATTTTGTTCTTCTTTATGGCTGTATAAAACCCTATTATTTGTGTATACTACATTTTCTTTA
Source organism: Glis glis (assembly GCA_004027185.1). Taxonomy (NCBI): domain Eukaryota; kingdom Metazoa; phylum Chordata; class Mammalia; order Rodentia; family Gliridae; genus Glis; species Glis glis. Next base: position 3,305 of record PVJS01058440.1, read on the forward strand.
AAAAATTTTATTGGCGCAGTGTAATTGCACATGATAGAGATACATAGTGATACATTAATATGTGCACATAACCCTCTTTCACTACACTACTGATCTTTCTCCTAATTTTTATGAGGTTCCTTTCCTTCCTTTTTTCTTTCTAGCTTCCACATATGAGAGAAAACATGCATCCCTTGATTTTCTGAGACTGACTGATCTTACTTAGCTTAATATTCTCCAGTTCCAGGTCCTGTAAATGACCTAATTTTGTTCTTTTTTATGATTGAATAAAATTCCATTGTGTGCACACACACAATAACATATATATATATGTATATCATATTTTCTTTATTCATCTGTTGATGGATACCTAGGTTCATTCTATATTTGACAGTTTTAAAGTGTGCTGCTATAAACATGGGTATGCATATATCACCATATTATTCTGACTTTTATTCTTTAATTTTATCTGGAAAGATACCAGAGTTATACCAATTTTATTTATCCATTCATCTGTTGACAAATACTTAGTCTGGCACCATAATTTGGCTATTGTGAATCGTGTTGTTATAAACATGGGTATACATGTATCACTATAGTATGCTGACTTTAATTCTTTTGGAAAAATACTGAGGAGTGGTATAGCTGGGTCACATGGTGTTTGCATTCCTAGTCTTTTGACAAACTCCATGCTGATTTTTATAGTGGCTATACTAATTTACAATCTCACCAGTAAGTATTCCTTTTCTCCCACATCCTCACCAGCATTTATCATGTGTATTCCTTTTTTATTTTTTGTGGTACTGGGGATTGAACCCAGGGGCATTCTACCTCCGAGCTACGCCCCAGCCCTATTTTTTATCCTTTTATTTTGAAACCGGGTCTCACGAAGTTGCGGAGGTAACTTGCTAAGTAGCTGAGGCTGGCCGCGAACACAGATCCTCCGGTCTCCACCTCCCAAGTACCGGGATTACAAGCGTGCGCTACCACGCCCGGCTGAATTCTTAATATTCTTAATAACTGCCATTCTAACTAGAGTGAGATGAAACCTCAGTGTAGTTTTGATTTGCATTTCTCTAGAGGTTTGCTAAAGATGTTGAGCAGTTTTCATATATTTGTTGGACATTTGTATTTCTTCTTTTGAGAAATGTGTTTGGTTCATTTGCCTATTGATTGATTGGGTTATTTGGTTTTTTTGTTTTCAAGATTTTTGAGTTCTTTATATATTCTGAATACTAATCCTGGATTGGAAAAGTAATTGGCAAAGATTTTCTCCCATTTTGTAGGCTCTCTCTTTATGCTATCTCTCTCTCTCTCTATTTTTGTTACTGAGGACTGAACCTGGGTGCATTCTACCTCCAAGCTACACTGAAGCCCTTTTTATTTTTTATTTTGAAACAGGGTCTTGCTAGGTTACTGAGGGTCTCACTAAGTTGCTGAGGCTGGCCTTGAACCTGCGATCTTTCCATGTCAGTCTCCCAAGTACTGGAATTGCAGGTCTGCACCACTGTGCCTGGCTCTTAATGCTGTTGTTTCCTTTGCTGTGCAGAACTTTTTAATTTGATGCCATCCCATTTGTTAATTCTTGATATTATTTCCTGAGCTTTAGGAGTCCTATTTAGAAAGTTGTCTGTGCCTATATGGTAGAGTGTTGACCCTACATTTTCTTCTAGCAGTTGTAAAGTTTCTGGTCTACTATCTAGGCCTTTGATATACTTTTTAGTTGACTTCTGTGCAAGGTGAGATATCTAATTCCATTTTCCTATGTATGGATATCCAGTTTTCCCAGCACTGTTGTTAAAAGCCTGCTTTTTCTTCATGTTTTTGGCACCTTTGTCAAGGATCAGATGATTATATCTGTGTGGGTTTGTCTCTATGTCTTATATTCTGTTTCATAATAGCTAATGATATTAAACATATTTTCATGTGATTATTTGTGTTCTGCATGTCTTTTGAGTAAAATGTCCATGTCATTTTTCCATTTCTAAGTGGGTTGTTTGCTATCTTACCATTGAGTTTTGAGAGTTCTTTATATATTCTAGATGATATTCCTTTTGTGAGATAGACGGTTTTCATGTATTTTCCAAGCCTATAATTTGTCTTTCTATCCTTTCACAGAGCAAATTTCTTTTCATTTTGAAGTCCAATTTATCAATTTTTCTTTCGATTGATTTGTTTTTCAGTGTCTAGCCCGAGAACCACTCATGCATGTATCTATCCCTCTGCCAGTATCATTCAGTCTTGATTGGTAAATAAATCTTGAAATTGGGTAGATTGATTCCTAATCTTCCCTCCTACACACATACACACACACACACACACACACACACACACACACACACACACGCATGCACAAAGCCTCTGGTAACCACCAGTGACTCCTATCTGGCATAAGCTGATAGTTTTAATATCATTTTCATAATATTTTTACTAATTATTGTTATTATATAGACATGCTATTATATGTGTACTTTTATCTTGCCATTTTACTGATCTCTTCTATTAATTTTAGCAGCTTTTGGTTAACATTTTTGGTGTTTCTAGGTCTACTAATATATTATTCTCATATAATGACTTTTTATTTCATTTTGCTTATATTATTATTATTTTATGTTTTGTTTCAAATTGCATTGTCTGGAATTTCCAAAGGTATAAAAGTGCTAGTAATGGGAATGTTACTTCTGTTAGGTGAATATTACCATGGACAGTGCAAAAAGCTGCAAAATATTAAAGTGAAGGATTAAAGTAACCAAAATCTCTGAATATATAATGATAGCTAAGCTAAAATTATTAACCCAGACACTGTTAGTGGGTTCTCTGAGAAATTTTTAAAGTCTTAATTTAATATTTCATATTTGGCTACCAGTTAAAAATGGCAATAAAATTTTGGACACCATCAAGGACAGTATCAGGAACCACATCTTTGTTCTACTTCTCTTTAATACTACGATGTGTGTGCAGGTTATCACTGCCCTTGAATGGTGTTCTGGAACTAGAAGTCCCAGAAAAGATAGCAGCCGGGGTATCATGGACACAGATATATTCAATAAGTTCCAAGAGACATGCATAATGGGCAGTCTTTGAAACTTTAGTGATTTTAAGACAACTAAATAGGACTATTTTTCACAGTTGGCATAAACTAATGGAGCTCTGTCTGATGTCCCAATACATCAGCTCATCTTGCATTCAGATAAATTTGAGTTAGCACACATGGCACATCCTCTTAAGACAGTTATGCCTAATAACATCTTTCTAGGACTGGCCTTTTCCATCCCTCTAATATTTTGGATAATATGTTTACATCACTGTGAGTGCTGTGATTCAAATTGGTTGATGTTTATTAACTTTCTTCCATGGTGGAATTTCTTGCTCATAAGTAATTTAAGAGACTAGGGCTACAGCTCGGTGGTAGAGCACTTACTTGCCTCACATACACAAGTCCCTCAGTTTGATCCCCAGCACCACAAAGAAAGGGGTGTGTGTGTAGAAGTAATTTAAACCACTTTTTCTCTTCCTAGCTCCTTATCTCAATCAACAGCTTTCTTTTTACTTATGTATTTCTGGAATCAAATTGACAAATCCCTTTCAAGTGCTCATTTTGCCTGAGCATTCAATTTACCTCTGGCCCCTTACACATTTTGCTGGTTATCCACTTGGCAAATCATTCAGCAATTTCCCCTTGTAACTGCTCTGGCAATGGTAGAGTTCAAAGGCATAACTTACTACAAATGAGAATCTAACTACACCAGAGACTGCATGTCTGTTTCACTTACTTGCTTTAAAAAAGACAGGAGTTGAACTTTGCTTTGAAATAAAATGATAAAATTACAGATACAGCTCCCCCCCTTCCATCTGGTGAGAATTTTAGGACACTATTTTTTTTTTTTTTTTTGCGGTACCGGGGATTGAACCCAGGGGCATTCCACCTCCGCGCTACACCCCCGGCCCTATTTTTTTATACTTTATTTTGAAACTGGGTCTCATGAAGTTGCGGAGGGCCTCACTAGGTAGAGAGAGAGAGAGAGAGAGAGAGAGAGAGAGAGCTGAGGCTGGCCGCGAACCAGGATCCTAAAGTCTCCACCTCCCAAAGTACTGAGATTACAAGCGTGCGCCACCACGCCCGGCTAGGACACTATTGCTGAATCAGAAATGTATGTTAATGTATGCTGTTGCAATCATTATAATTTTAAAATAGAAGTGCTCAGAAAGCCAAACTGTTAACATTTTAACGTAGGAATGACTGTCTATACTTATGTGGGATCAGTCTGTTTCTAGTAATTAGTGTTTAAAACCTGGAAATTGAATTAATGAATATTTTCCAATATTTATTGAAAATGAGTGAATGGCTAAATACTTTTCATGAAGATTCAATTGCATCAATTTAAATTTGGCAGTTAAATTTTTATTTTGGTTATGTTATGGTTATCTATTGTGTGGAGAATCTGAACAGTTAGAATTTACATGAAATTGATTAGGGTTTTTAAATCTTCAATGTTTCTTTCAATTATATATGAGAATTAGAAATTATTTGGTATTATGAAATTAAAGAACAAGTAATTTGTGATTTTCATATCTGGGGTGGTATTTGCTTCTACAAAAAGATGTTTTAGAACTTTTATAATAATTAATGGACAATATCTGGATTTATTAATATCCTTTTCATTTCTATAGCTTGCAAGTTTACTTTTTAGTCATTTGTTGATTGTGAAAGTAATTTTCCTAAGCATGTAATAAATTGAATGAGTCACCTTCATTACCATGTGCATTATGATACTACTTTCTTGTAACTATTAAGTAACTTGTGTTTCTTTATTTCTTACTATATTTATTCATGCACATAATTAACCTGTTAGCCTCAATTATATGTTTTCCTTTAATTTAAATTTGAATTTGGAAAGTGAATTCTCTTTCGCTTTCCTTGGCATGACCCAATTTAATTTCACTACTCTATAAGGACTAGCGGGGATATGAGGATAGTACTGGCAATTTAAGTTAACGTTCATGGTGTTTTGCTAAGTTGCAGATAGGAGGGAGAAGACAATGGTGACCCTTTAAACATACGACAAAAAGAAGACATAATTAAGAGAAAAAATTGAAGTGTCTCAATGAAGGTGTAGTTGAGAATTTGGACATTGATTAAAAATAGTGTGGTCTAATGAATACAGAAACACTGAAAAAATGTGACCCTCTTAAGGGGATTAAATTCATCATGTCACTGATCCAGTAAACAGCATTTTATCTAGACATAAAGACCAATTACAGTTTAAAAATTTTATGTGTCACTGAACCTCCACTCACCCTGTACCTTCCCAAACTCATACATAAATTGGGAATGGGACCACAGAAGATGTCTTGTTTGATCTTTTAAATCAGGCCTTGAAAGTGGTTTAAAGTGATTATTTAAGAATGTTGGTGAAGAATTTGATTTGTGAATCAAGGAAATAGCCACTAAGAAGCATATGGTTTTGTTCTTGTTTTTATCCGCATTTAGCTCAGAGGGTACAACTTAAAAACAGATACCATTAGAGAAACATACACTAGCTTGTATAATAAAACAAAAGAGAAATTCTACCGTGCGACTGGCAGTCAATGCCAATCACTAGACAATCAGAGACATGTTCATCATTCTCCTTCAGGATCTGGACTATGCTGTCTCTGAGGAATAACCATCTCTCACTTTGGAGATCAATGTGTACGTGTGTTTGTGTTGTGTTGGGTGTTGTGGTTAATCCCAAAGTCACCAGCCTTCACAATTGGAAGAACAAGAAGGCCTGTTTGAGCCCCACACCAATGAGGAAACGTCACTTGGCCTGGGCTCCAGGTGACCTTTATATCCTGACTATTCTGTGGACTTCATCACCAAAGCCATTTGGTACCCTTCTCTTGACCACAGGGCAGTTCTCTCAGACATGGGGAAATTTGAAGCTGAAGATAAAGCAACAATTGTGTTTTATGGGAAGGTTTCTTCAAAGAGGGTAGAGGTTAGAAAGAAGAATGACTATTACATATGAAATAGGCAGAGTATTAGTGGTGCAGACCAGAAGACAAGAGAAGCACACTTAGAGACTGGAAATATTCGCAGGGGGTAAAAGCTTTGAAAATGGTTTTACTTCTTACATGTTCTGCTCTTAGACTATAGAAGTAATGTTTACAATTTAATTTTTCTTCTTAAATATTCCCTTTAATTTGAAGACTTCCATCAATCTGATAGGCACTTAAAAATTTGCATGTATTTGTAAGGACTGAAGTGGCAGGGAAATAAGAAGATATATGACCTGCTTAAATCATTGTTGTCTACTCTCATTGCACCATTGGAAATCATTCAGAAGGAGTGGTGATTCAGCTAGAAAATTGTATGAAAGACTAGAGAAAAATTAAGTGGAGGCTTATGGCAATACTGGGAATGATGGAGAGGAATATGTATCTTGGAAGAGTAACTGCTGGGTCATCTGGAAGGTGTTCTGGGAGTGGGATAGGGAGAAAATTCATATGGGATGGACAGGAGATCAACAGCTAAATAATTATCAATTAACATCTCAGCACTTACCTACTTTCTTTCCAGTGGTGCTCTACTCATTGAATAGAAATTCTTCTATTTACATTAAGAAAATGTGACTCTACTTTATCCGAAAGGTATCATCAGCTCTAATGATAATTTCTTTTCTAATTCTTTTCCTACTCTAGATATAACTTGAAATGAGCCCTTAAGGTTGTAATTATAGGTCTCTTATTTGTAGCATCCATTCTAAAAACTGGAGAATTAAGCATTCACAGGCTAATTTATGTTATCTACAGTTCACACTATTTATTTGTTTTTGTTATTATTACAGAATATTTCCTTGGTCTCTTGTTTGATATATGTTTACATATATACCATATATATATATTATATATTACATATATTTTGTTGGTAATAAAAAAATAATGGGAAGGTTTATTTTCCAAGTCATTTCCCTTATATACATTCTTAGGACTTTACCTAACTTAGCTGTAGAAAGGATTTCGGTATAGATGCTTAACCAAAGTTTTTTTTTTTTTTTGCCGTACTGGGGATTGAACCCAGGGGCATTCTACCTCTGAGCTACACCCCCAGCCCTATTTTTAATTCTTTATTTTGAAACAGGGTCTCACTACGATGCTGAGGGCCTCACTAAATTGCTGAGGCTGGTCATGAACCCGGATCCTCCTGTCTCAGCCTCCCAAGTACTGGGATTACAAGCATGCGCCACTACGCCCAGCTTAACCAAAATTTTTATTTTTATTTTTTATATTGCCTTACCTTGTGGACATGTGTGTATCCTATAATAGGGTATATATTCTATTTGGTATAGAAGAAATTCTAAATCTGGGAATTTATATACTCTTAAGGGTTATGAACACCTCCATAAATTTTGTATTTTAATGAAAATTTTATATCTCAATCCTTTTCTGGGGAGAGAATCTTTTTATAGTTTTATCAGATTACCAAAGGTGCTAATGACTCAAAAAAGATTAAGAAGTTTTGCAACAGAATGTCCTGTAGTGTTATTGCAATATTCAATGGTCCATGTAAATAAAGGCCAAACTGATTAAACACAAAATTCTTAAGTCAGGACATCCATTGTGATGGTGGGGTTGGAAATGGCATAAAGGATGGGGATGTGTGTTCAGGCTGACATTGTCTTTTGTGCAATATAAATATATTCCTCCCTCCCTCCCTCCTCCTTCCTTTCCTCCCTCCCTCCCTCCCTCCCTTCCTCCCTTCCTCCGTCCCTTGTTCCTTCTTTTCTTCCTTTTGTACTAGGGATTGAACCTAGGAGAATTCTGCCTTGGATCTACACCTCCAGCCCTATTTTACTTTTCATTTTGAAACAGGATCTCACTAGGTAACTGAGAGTCTTGCTACATTGCTGAGGTTGTCCTCAAACTTGTGATCCTCCTGTCTCAACCTCCCAAGTACTGGGATTACAGGTGTGCACCACCACATACTGCCTCATTTATGTTCTTAATGTTCATTGACAATGATTTTTGAAATATTTCATTTTGTTGCTTGTAATTTGAGATCATTAGTTTCAAAGATTTATTTCTAAGACAAATGTTTTTCTATGCAGTTCATGAACTCATAATAACTTCTATTTGTTCGGTTCATTTTTCTGTCTTTTGAATTCCTGGCATGGCTTTGAGAACTGACACAGTTTATGTGATCCAGTAAGTATATAAAAATAAATTCAGCTGGGTGTGGTGGCACACACTTGTAATCCCAGTATTTTGGGAGGAAGAGACCGGAGGATCTGGGTTCGTGGCCAGCCTCAGCTCTCTTGCTTGCGCTCTCTTTCTCTGTCTCTGTCTCTCTCTCTGTCTACTTAGTGAGGCCCTCCGCAACTTCGTGAGACCCGGAAAATAAAGTATAAAAAATAAGGCTGGGGGTGTAGCATGGAGGTAGAACGCCCCTGCATTCAATCCCTGGTACCGCAAAAAAAAAAAAATTAAGTATATTTTGATTAAAACTCTGAGGTTTTCTTT
>PVJS01058441.1:0-11780 GCA_004027185.1 Glis glis
GGCCGCGAACCCGGATCCTCCAGTCTCCGCCTCCCAAAGTACTGGGATTACAAGCGTGCGCCACCACGCCCAGCTTTCTTGATATGCTTTTGAATGTAATCTTAAAACTGGGTGAAGGCAGCTAAATGGTGCCCAAAGTTGAGTTAAGAGAGTATGTTAAGATACATGCTCTTTAGGAAAACTGAACATGGATCACTGGTCCTCAAGAACAGAGTATAAGGTGGGAAAGTTTATTGGGAAATGATACTAGAAAGTTAGGAAAACTATTTTAAAGGACTGTATAGTTCATGCTAAGGATTAAAAAATATCTTGAGAGCAATGGGGAGCCATATGTGAAACAGCTGGTAAAAATCAACCACTTCTGAATCAGAATGTACGATAGACAATTATATATGTGACATGTTAGAGGTTTCCACAACATGCTAAAGAAACACAAATATTGAACATCTGTAACACCTCCATGGTCAAGGATGGGCATGATGGATGGGTGACACAAACTATTTTCCTTAGAAAAAATGAAAGTTAGCAAGGAAAAGAATAAAATAAAGACATTTTAAAAAAAGAAAACAAAAAACCTCAACATGCTTGAAGGCACAGTCATTAAATAGCAAAAGGATGGCTGAAGTAGAGCTGAGTGATAGAGCACTTGTCTAGCATGTGTGAGGCCCTGGGATCAAACCCTAGCAAACACACACACACATGAACACATGCACGTGCGCACACACACACACACACACATGAACACACATGTAAAAGGAATGGTGAAGAGTTTTTTTGTTTTGTTTTTGAAAGTTTGAAGTAAAAGTGTTTGTGATATGGTGGGGGATGAGAAAAGATTCAAATTGCAAATAACTTATGTCATAAATTAAGACATTTGTGAGTAGAAGAATGACAAGGAGACTGCCCCAGTAATCTAGAAGAGAAGTGATGAGGAGGGCCTGTACTCAAACATAGTAGTGCAGCAGGAAGGAGAGAGAGAATTGATTTGTCAGGTGTAAAGAGAGACCAAAGTCAACTCTCATAGTTCGAGTTGGGAGACTGCGTAGTGTCAATCATTGAGGTAGGAAACTTAAGAACAATGTCTGGTTTGGGTCAAAGTTATCTCAATAGTAGACATGACTACTTTGGAATGTGTTTGGACATTCCAGTTAAAATTTTCAGAAGGTTTTTGAAATCTAGAGTTCAGTTAAAATATAGGCCATGGATATACACGTCAATTAATGTTGGTACCCTCATCCCTCTGCGTTCTATCCTGTATTGATTGTTTCTGTTTTCATTTTCTAAACAATTCTGTTAATATATTAACCTAGTAGATGATTCTTAATGCCCCATCTGATATTTAATATGGAGCTGATTGAGTTTCACAAACTACAAGTGTGGTATTCCAACAAAATCTCCAGTAAACATTTTAAATTCATGAATACATATGATAGTAAAGAAAGATACATCTTTTACACTCCTGTTACAGCAAAAAATTTTGTAATTAATTTTATGATTTCGTACTCCCCAATTTTCTTCTAGAACCACTGGCATCCTGTCTGCCTGACCCAAACTCTGAGAATAGTCAGGGAAACATTTAGATCTCTGGAGATTACTGTTATCACACCAACCTATTCTCCATTATGCAAAATGTAAGAGCTACATCTTCAGCCACTGAAGATGCCTTTGATAGGAGCCTCTCTTCTTAGAGAGTACCAAGCCGAGCAGATGATAACATGGAGTGGCATTTGTGTAGCACCTTGCAAAGCTGCTGCGTGTGCACTGCCTCGATGTTATCTCAGGACACATTTTTAAAACACAGATTACTGACACTCCTTTAAAAAACTTTCTCTAAGATAAGCACTGTGCTGGGTACTGGAGATCTTTGGATAATGCTTACTGTTCAGCAGTTAAAAATCTAGAAGGGATGATATACACAAATATTTCAAAACTGCTTGGTTACAAGAAGGATAAACTAGAGAGTGTTAGTTTAGGGGTGATAGGTGATAGGAGAGTTATTACAATACATTCCTCAAGAAAGATAGACTGAACCACTCAGATTTTTTTTTACTTTATAATGGAGCAAGCTTGTGTATCTAGGTTACTTTTAAACCTAGATAGAGCAGATTCAAAAACAAACAAAATTTAAAAAACCCTATTCATCCCCTCAACCGAGAGTTTAGGTCAGTCTATATTACTCATTTCACTCTCTCTCTAAATGTGAAAACTTAATAAGAAATATTCCACTGGAATTAATGCGCACATTTTAAATGTTTTTTTTTTAATTTCATGTGATTGTAAAATAGAAAAAGACCTCTAGAGGTCGCTGATGGGCTAATTTGAAAGGGCACTTCTCTGTGGTTGGTTTATCTTTGCTCAGAATTAGACATAAAGGATTATGTACGTACACTAAAAGTGTTGGAAATAAGAAATCCCCCTTGACTCTTCTGTAGCATTTTAACCACCCATATATAGTTATGAGCCACTTCAGTATAATGATGTTTCAGATGTAATCAGCAACATAATTTCATAGCTAGAATGATCTTCAGACCTTAGAGAAATATCCATCAATTTATTGTCTTAAATACCTCATGAGCATCATTACAAACCAGGCACCGTGACCCTTGAGAGAATTTAGGTCTGGTAAATTTATTCATTTTCATATGAGACACTGAAGCCCAGAGAGAAGATGTGATTTGCCCAGAACACTCAGATGGTCAGATATAGAGCACAGATCAGAATGAACACATTCCGACAACCTCGTGCTCAGTTTTCTTTCCTCTGTTCTCATGATTTGAGCTCTGAGTTCAGGGTAATTCAGTTTCATGAATCTTTATCAAGAGCACTGCACATTTATGTCCTAAATTAATAAGGCATTTATGGGTAGAAGAAGCCTGCCCCAGTAATCTAGAAGAGAAGTGATGAGGACTTGTACTAAAAACATGGCAGTCAGTGGGAAGGAGAGAATTTATTTGGCAGGCGTAAAGAGGGACCAAAGTCAATTCTCATAGTTCTGACTTGGGAGACTGTAGTGCTGATCATTGAGGTAGGGAATTTAAGAACAAAATCCGATTTGGATCAGAGTTATCTCAATACTAGATATAAATAGATATTGCCATATACTTTGATGTATTATGCTGACAAATTATGATCTCTGACCTAGTGTGGACACATACCTATACACAGATAATTATAAAGAAGGTAAGTACTAGTATAGAGATACTTACCTTCTAGTGGACATAGAAGGGCACCTCATCAAACACCTTGTTGAGTATTCAGAGTTGTTTTCCTAGATGAGGTATTTCCTGAGATGATGGAAAAATGCAGTGGAATTTAACCAGGAAGAGATGATGAGGAGATTGGGAGGGAAGGGTAGATGACAGGATGGCCATTCCAGGTCCACTGGAAGAGAAGCAGTAAGATTGTGCCTTTGAGCAAGAATGCTTTTTTGTTGTAGATGTTGGTTACCATAGTTTCTTCTCCTTTGGTAAAATGTATTTGTTAGAAAACACGAGAGGGCACAAACTCAAATGCCCCTTGGGATTAGATATGTAACCTCAAATAGATGAAGTCTGCTCAATGTAGAAAACTTACAACCAATGCTAAATGTGGTTAATTGGAAGACATCCACCCTTTATATACAAAGAAGATGCCTCTCAGTTTATGCCAATTAACACAAAAAGGACCAGATCTTTCAGTTTTCCAGGACACCTCTAAATCTGAATTTTGTGTTGAAATTTGATATTTTTACCTGTTGGTAACTATATACTTTAATTTTAAGACTCTATGCAAACCAACAAGGCATACCAAATCCGTGTTCTATAAATAATTGTGGGTGTCATTATATTGCCAGATTCTGGGTGACTTTTCTTTGCAAAATAAAACAATATACATAATCATACTAGACCTGTCACTCATCTAGAAGTCAGGAGACTCGAGTTTTGCCTCTAAGTGATTGTGTTATTTTTAGCAAGCAACTTACCCCATGTTCTCAGCTGAGTCACAAGATGCCCAAGTATACCCCTAGATTAACTAGGCAAAGCATTTTAACACCTGTATTTATGAGTTGTTAAGCCAAGGATGTTTATAATTTGCTTTCAGATGTACTGTTTTTGTACTTCCTCCTCTTCTTTCAAATTCCCACTGCCTGGCTCTCATGCTTTTGCATTGAGTGTTTCTGTCTTGAGCCCATTAAGTGGGGAATGGAGAGAATACTTAAATGCATTAAAGAGCAGATAAGTTTCACTTTGTACCCCCTTTCCTGTTCTTGCTACATCTTTCACCACTGATTCAACTTTTGACCTTTGGAAAAGTCACTAAGCATCAGTATTAAAAAAGGTGATTGTAGTACTATGGCTGTCAGAATATTCAGGGTTAGACTAGAGGAGTGGTTGAAATCATGCCAATTATCTTTACTGACTACAATGGGAAAAGTTTCATGACATTTGTACATTTGTCTTGGTGATGATTTCATGGATATAAAACCAAAAGTGCAGGCAACAGAATAAAAATAAATGACTTGGACTACATCAAACAGCCTATGCAGAGAGTCAAGAGAGTGAAAAGTCAATCCACATAATGGGAGAAATACTTGCATGCCATATATTTTATAAAGGGTTAAAATCCAAAATATACAAGACACTTCTACAACTCAACAGCCAAAAAACTAATAACTCAGTTAAAATAGTCTAAGGAATGAATAAACATTTCTCCAAAGAAGACATAAAAATGGCCAAGAGATATATTTAAAAAGTATTAAATGTCAAGCCAGGCATGGTGGCTTAGGCTTGTAATCCCAGTACTTGGGAGACTGAGACAGGAGGATCCGGGTTTGTGGCCAGCCTCAGTTACGTAGTGAGGCCCTCTGCAACTTAGTGAGACCCTGTTTCAAAAGAAAGAATAAAAAATTGGGCTGGGGGTGTAGCCCAGAAGTAGAATGCCCCTGGGTTCAATCCCCAGTACTGCAAAAAAATATTTAATGTCATTAATCATCAGAGAAAAAATAAAACCACAATGAATATCATCTCTTACCTCTCAGGGCGGCTATTATAAAAAAACACACAACAAATAGTGGAAAAGAAGTGGAGAAATGGAACCCTTGTACACTGCTGGTAGGAATGCAAAATGGTTCAGCCACTATGGTGAACAGTAGATGGGTTCCTTAAAAAATTAAAAGAAAAATTATTCTATAATCCATCAATCTTACTTCTGGGTAATTTTCCAAAATGATTGAAATCAGAAGCTGGATGTCTATACTTTCATACTCATTGTAGCATTATTTACACTACAGAAAGTGTTGAAACAACCTAAATTTCTACCAACAAATGAATGGATAAATAACTTGTACTGCATACATTGTATTAGATAGCTTTCTGTCACTGTGACAAAATACCTGAGGAAAACAACTTAAAGAAGGAATGGTTTATTTTGGCTCATGGTTTCAGTCCATGTTCAGTTGGCTTTATTGATATGTGCTCATAGTGAGACAGAGCATCATGATGGAGAGGATGTGGTGAGATGCTTACCTCATAGTGACCAAGAAGAAGAAGGTAGATAGATCGATCGATCAATCGATTCATAGATAGATGATAGATAAATAGATACCAGAGATAAGATATATCATTCTGGTGCATGCCTCATGTGACCTACTTCTTCCATCTAGGCTCCACCTCCTAAAGTTTCCACTACCTCCCAAAACTACCACAAACTATGAACTCATTAGGGGGGTATCACATTGATGAGGTTAATACTCTCTTGATCCAATTACTCCTCAAAAGCCCCACCTTTGAACATTGCTGTAGTAGGGATGAAGCCTTCAACACATGAGTCTTTGGGGGAAACTTCATATCCAAACCATAGGATGCATACAATAAAATATTTTAAAATCTTAAAAGGAAGAAATTTTTCAATAAAAAAGAGCATGGGTTATATAAGTGCCTAAAATAACCTAATTGATAGAATCAGAATGGAATGGTAGATGCCAGAGACTGTGAAAAGGGAAATTGTGGGTTACTAATCAACAAGCATAAAATTTCATTTATGCGAGATGGGTACATTCTAGAGATCTGCTATACAACATTGTGCCTGTAGGGAACAATACTGTATTGAATACACAGATATTTGTCAAGAAATAGATCTCATTTTACATGTTCTTACCATGATAAAATAAAAATTTTAAAACCAAGATTAAATTTATTAAAGGATTGAAGTGATGTGCTAAAAAATATCCCTTCAATACAAAAGAAATCAGTAAAGGACGAAGAGAGAACACAAAATAGCAATGAGACAAATAGAAAATGAAAACCCAAATGGCAAATTAAATCTGAACATATGAAAGATGGCATTTAATACAAGTGGCTTAGGCAACTCAATAAAATGACAGATTGTCAGACTGCTTTTTAAATTTTTTAATTATATGTTCTCTATAGGAGAATGTTTTAGATTCAAGCTATGTGTATTTGAAAAGTAAATGAGTTTGTAGAAGATACAGTATGTTTACCTACATAAGCTAGAGTGCTTGCACTATTATATTATCACTTTCTCAGCCCTACCTGGTTCCTTTGCCAACTAAATTTCCTTTCTTTTGCCTTAAATATATTTATATGTCTATTGGTTATTCCATCCCTGCTCATTATTGCACTATTTTCAATCGATTCTCAAATAAATCTTCACTAAATCAAGATTCTAAGTCAGGATTTCCTAATAATCACTTTCACAGACTTTCAGGGAGTTCTTAATGGTATTGAATACTTATTTTTTATGTCCCTCTCACTTGGTGGAGAGGACATTAGAAGCAGGAAATGAGTTGACCTTGTTCTTTCTATGTCCCCTGCATCCAACCCTGGCATGTTTTAGCTGAGTTTATGAAAATAAGTGAATAAATACCTATGGAAACAATTGAAGGAATCTATAGGAAATATTACCCTGGTGGAGAAATGGCAGTGTTTTCCCTAGACTTCCATGGGCCACACAAATAAATAAGCGGGGGCTCTTCATAGTCAATGTTTCTTAGAGGGAAACCTATTGAATTGTGTTAGGATAAATGGAGATATTGGTAAAATGCAAGTTCCAAGGCCCAGTCTCAGCAGTTTGTTTTATTAATTCAGGATGGGCCTGTGAATCTGCATTTTAAAATACCTTGTATGATTCTCTTTGTCATTTTACCTATACTGCACATGCTCATATTAGCATTGATGATCAGAGAAATTGTTGTTAAGTCTTGACTGAAGAATGGGCACTAGGCAGACAGAAAATGGGAAGCAGAGGGAGAAGAAAATAATTCAGGGCAGAAACTAACTTGGCATATTTGGTAATCGGAGCTCACAGGAGAAGTTACACCAGTCCACAAGGATGCAGCAGGGCATGAGACGAGGCTGTAGAAGAAGGCTTTCTCCAAGTCACAAACACTTGGTGTGTCATGAGCAGGTATTTACATTTCAACCTTCACATTTCACATAGGAACACAAAACATTTCAACTCAACAGTGAGAAGTAACTCTAATCACTGATGCATATGGCCAGGAAGAACTCAAATCAAGAGCAATGCAGCTGATCCTTGTGGTTCAGAGATTCTAATTGCCAGAAGAAACCTTTGAGCCCATTCAAACTCATCAGTGAAGGAAATGTTCCTGAGAGAGGTGACTTTCCAAGTTACACAAAGGTTATGTTTTGGCATAAAGAGGATTAAACCCAGGTCTCTTAGCTCCTTGACCAGTGTTTTGAGGTTTGCAAAATCCCTATAAATAATAATTTGCATTTATAGCACAACTGACAGTGAAAGATGCTGGGCACTAAGAGTTCTGGGTTACACACTGTCCAAATTTTCTCATTTAATTTTGATTTAAAAACTTTCCACAACACTTCCACCTCGTATAAATTTTTCTTATTTTGGACTTAGTCTTGCAGGCTTATTATTGCAAAAGGAAAATTTTTCATTATATTGAAATAAAGGAAAAACCAGTGAGACTGGGTATTTATGTAATGTGAATATAACATATAGTCTAATATGTATGTGTATGTATATACATATTAGTAATAAATGCTCATACAACTCTATCAATAATACATCATGTGCAAATTAGTGTCTGGATTAATGTTGTATGGCTGGAGCCAGAAAAAAAAGAAAGCTATTTTATTACACAATAAAATGTTTTTTAATTGTTGGAGTAGAACAGCTTTATTACATACCATTACTTCTGGAAACACCAACCTTTTCATTGATCAAAAAATGTTATCAGTCCCACAAGACTGAAAATCAACTAAAGAATAGCACTCCAGAAAGGGTGGAAGAAAGTTAAATAAAGTGACACAAGCCTGGTTTTAAATACAAAATGGAACACAATTAAGGAGTGGTTTTATAGCAGAGCCTACGCAAATTCAGCTTTTTGAAGTCAGTTGTTTATATCAAGAACTTTGAAGTGTTAGCTCATGTTTGTGTTTTAATTCAGAAATGAGGTCTTCTATGAAATTACTAAACAAAATTTCAACAGAGTAAAGCTAAGCTCATTTGCTTTCCTGTTCTTGGTGTTTTAATTAAAGGCCCTTTTGATGCTGTGTATAAGTCACACTTTAGGTTGAACATCAGAGAAAACTATTTACAGGAAGGTTTCTGTTAATATGTCAGTCATTTTATTAAAGTTTGTATATATATGTATATATACATATACATATATATAAAGCAAGATATCTGTATATAATATATTTATATATATCTTGTTTATAATATACATATATACATATATAGATAGCAAGATAAGGGATAGTGTCTATAAGGCATGGTTCATATAAAATTTTCATAATGAATGTTTTATAATAATAATGGCTCAAATAATGATTTATAGCTATAATTAACTTCCAAAAATTTTGTCACCTGTAAGTTTTATGCTGAATTTCTTCTTTCCAGGGACTATCTGGATTCATTCATTTTTTTTAACTCAATAAATATTTATTGAATGCCTACTGTGTGTCAGGCACCATATTCATAATAGACCTAGTCATTGCTGCTATGGAGTAAATAGTTTAATGGGAAGATATTTAAGTGAGTAGCCAAATGGAAACATTGTAGAATTCAGTTTCTTTTTTCATTTATAAAATAGAGATAATATCTCCTCTAGTTCTCAGTTGAATGAGATCATTGTGAATATTTTCAAAATGTTAATTGCACCTTGAGCAGAATTCAATAGGTGGTATTGAAAAGATCATGTTGAAAAGATTTAGCTTCTCACTCTTTGCTTATGGGGGAAGCAAAATGTCTACTAGAAAGTTATCTTGACTTTATTGGTCAGAATAAGAAGCACACCCTAGGACAGAGGTTTATGCTCCCTGAGTAGTATGTTGGTTTTGCTGATAATGGCCAATAGTTGAATTATACTGTATAAAGATTTTTTATATAATAAATACCAGAATGATGCTTTTGATTAGTTTGTGAATTCTACCATTAACATATCATCACTCAGTATCTGAATAATTATATCATGAGTCCCTAATCAAGAAATTCTTCTTCATAAAAATGTAGATGGGTGTGTGGGTGCATGCCTCTAATCCTAGCATAAGGCAAAGTCTTAGAGTGGGAAATGACTGGAGATAATGGAAAGCTGAATCTAGAAGGCATATTTTTTTTGTGAGGGTAGATACAAATTCCCAAAATTCTCTGCCTGACACTTACTTTTTACCACATTATTATCCATTAAAAATGTTAAAAATCTCTTGAAAATGGGATTTTGGTTTTGAGTAGGGGAAGGTGGGAGAGTTTGGAAGAGAAATATAGCATATAAAGATGGCTTGCCTTCAATCGGTAGGTGAGAAAACTCTGCTCTAGTTTTGAATTAGAGTAAAAATGAAACACAGTTACCCAAGAATTCCCTCTAGTTGAAGGAGGTACATAATTGCCTTGGAAAGTTGAAAGAAGATTTGGGGAATGGAATTGTATGGTTCCTGCCAAATGACATTGATGCATTGGAGAAAATAAATGAAAGGGTGTGGGTGATTAATCTTCAACAGAAGACAAAGGGAGTCAGAGGGGCTCTTAGGCAACATATGAGAGACTTTATCTATTGAAAATCCAGAAAAGACTGAGCAGCAGGCTAGGGAATTAATTATGAGAGTGATATGGCTGAAAGAGTTGAATTTTCAGTTCCCACTAAGTCTATTATGCCAAGGTCACAGTGCCGGATGAAAAGGTGTGAGATGCTAAGACTTAGGATGAGGTTACAGAGGCTGTTATTCCTGAAACCCTTCAAACTCCACATCTCCCTGAATCTGTGCCTGTGGGAGGACCCATCACTCCCTCTTAGAGGATAGAGCTTCCTGGCTTCTCCTCTCTAGAAGACAATGCATCTCTTCACCTGGCAGGTTAGCACCTGCTCCCCTCCTAACTCTGAATACTAACAAGAATTAAGACAACTAAGTACAGGAGAGTGTTGGTCTACAAAGGGATGGAAGAAATAGTATGTTGAAGGAACTGCAGAGCATACTTACACTGGCAGGATCTGGGAGTGTATATATAAGATTATATCCTGAGAGTGCTGAATTAAGGGAGTAGAGTAAATAAGTCTTGATAAAGGAAAGTGAAAAAATGCCTCTAAAAGCACATTTCTATGATACATGATTTAAGATACTAGGTAGGACCTGAAAAGGTGATGTTTACCTGCAGCTATGATGGCTCTGGGAAGTTTGGAGAAAGGGATGATCCACAGAGATAAAACAGAAGTGTCACATCCTTATATAATATGGTAATGAAATAAATCAAAAGGAGAGAGAAGTGAGCATGTTAGAACAGATATACCAATATTATCAATATTTGATGTTCTTTGGGAAAGCCCTGCTTACTAAAGCAAATGCATTAGTAAGAAGAGGACCACCACTATGAAGATGCCAAGGGTGGTTGTCCACTCTAGACCATAGCTAATAGTAGGAGCTAGTAGAACTGGTATTTTTGATAAAATGACATGACAGAATTCTGCAATAATAAGGGCTCAGTGGCAGGGTTTAACTGCCAGAAGCAGAGTGGGTGCAATTACTGTAATTATTGCCAAGTTTATACTGGAAGCTGGGGGACTTGGATCCCGACAGTGAGGTATGGAGACAGCTAATAGAACACAGCACCCCTAAATGCAAGACAGACCCAAGCTGGTAACCGCTGTGCTCAAATTATGTAGTCAAAGGATGAATGATCAGAAGGCCGAGGGCAGGTGCATCACCAAAAATCATAATCCCTTGGGATTATTTCTTAGTTTTTTTATCTGAGCCAGTTTTCAGACTTGAGGGCTCCTGACTACATGAGAGTTATAGTCACCAGCAGGAAGGATCCTATACACTGTGACTTCTGTACATGGTAATGATTTCCCGAGCAGGAAGGGTTAGGGTTAAATGAAAGACTGAAGCTCCCTAGTCGAGTACTTGGAACATAGTAAGAGATAAGTCTATGATGATAGTTGTGATTTTCATTGTATGCTACCATTAGGGTTATAAAATCCCTGATTCATTAAGTGAAATAAGCCAGATACAGAAATACAAATGCTGCATTATCTCACTTATAAATTAGATCTGAAAAACTTGAACTCATAAAAGCAGAAAATAGAACAGTGGTATTGAGGGGTTGTGTGTTGTAAAAAAGGGAAATAGTGGCCAAAAAATATACAAAGGTTCAGTTATGCAGAATGAATAAATTCTAGACTTGCAATATCCAGCGTGGTGATTAGTTAAAAATACTGTGCTCTATACTTGAAATTTGCAGACAGAATTGATCTTAAGTGTTCTTAGCACACACACACACACACACACACACACACACACACACACACA
>PVJS01058442.1:0-11779 GCA_004027185.1 Glis glis
AAAAAAAAAAAAAAAAAAAAAAGTTGTCAAGAAAAAATTAGTTGTCAAGAATATTTCAATTTGAGATTAAAATGAAAAATTACAAATAGTGTCAGTTTATGCATTGACAATCTTTTCATAGAATAATAATTTAATGATTTTCTTTTCTTGGAGAAATAGGGTTCCCATTATACTTTGTCAAATTAAAACATATACAAACTATTTATCCCCACCTATCTCAGAAACCCCAATCAAAACATTTCTTTTCCTAAGACTGGGAGCTTTCAAAACTGGATCTTGTTTCTTACACTCAGGACTGATGCTTTCCGGTACTAGAAGGATCTATGAATCTCCAGGAGGCGGTTTTGTGTCCCATTCACCTAACAGCATGGATGGTATATTGAAAAGATGTTAAGCAGAAAATACATCCTATAGATAACTTCAAAATTAAAAGTCATAATGGTTCATGGAATGTAACAGACCAATAATCTGAAGGTGTTTTTCTTGGAGAACAGAAGGCTCAGATTGTACAGTAACTAGTTTCCAATCCCTGTTGCATGGATACAGTTAAAAACATATGTGCTTAACTAAAATTGAGCTTGACCTTCTTCTCCTTATGAACAGATTAATTAACAAATAATAAGAAACAAATGGATAGCTAAGACATCCCATTCTGATTTGTTTGTATCAGTGACCATCCTTTACAGGTTCAGGAAGCTTCTGGAAGTTCCCACCACAATGGTGTGAATGTGTAAGAATATTTGAAAATTGTTTGTCAGGATGGTGATATCCAGAGTCATTTTGACTTAGGTTGGGTCCTGAGAAGGTAGAAACTAGAATATTGTATGCAGGATGCATAGTCAAGTTTATAAATGAAGAGCTATTCCTGATCTCTCCTGTACCCTTATCCATAGAAGTCCTATTGTTTTATAAGAAAAGATTCTAGGTTTCAAGCCCTTGCCTCTGTGGTTAAGTAATATTTTAAGTATTGTAAGTAATGATGAGAACTACACAGCACATATTTCTAGAGTAAAATAACTACTGGCCATCAATCTAGAAATTATAATTGCTATTTGAAAATAGACTCAGCTAATGTCCTTCCATTTGATTTTTGTATCGGGTTTTCTTAAAGGAAATGTGGCATGCTAATTAGAATAGTTCTTGACAAGAGTGAGAAGGTTAAAAATTCACAAGAATGTTGCTGGGCATGCCAGTGACATTGAAATTCTCAAAGTGCTTATTGCAAAATGCAAAATTCAACAAGATCCATTGTGTGTACTTAAAATAGAAGCAATATTTTATATAGGATTAAGGATTTTATCAGCTCCCACTTAAACAGGCAAATACATGTAATCATTTCTTGTCTTCCTTTTGTAAATGTTGACTCATATGCTGTGGGATTTAGTGTCCTGAGAACATGAAAAGATCCTTATGACACAGTCTCGTATCTGTTTGGTTTTCACTCCATAGACAACAGGGTTCATAGTGGGAGGCAAAAGCAGATAAATATTGGCCACAATGATGTGGCATGATGGAGGGATCGTGTGGCCCCCAAAGCGGTGGGAGAAGAAGCAGAAGAAGGCTGGGGTGTAGGAGAAAACGATGGCACAGATGTGGGCAGTGCAGGTGCCGAAGGCCTTCTGCCGAGCATCTGCTGAGGAGAGACTGACCACTGCCCGCAGGACCATGGTGTAGGAGATGGAGATGCACAGGATGTCGAAGCCTCCGATAAGAAGGGCAATAACCAAACCATAGATGATATTGACTTTGATGCTGCCACAGGATAGTTTGACTACAGCCATGTGGTCACAGTAGGTATGGGGGATTACATTGCCTCTGCAGTAGGGAAGGCGCTTGGTGAGGAAGGTAAGGGGAATGATGAGAAACACTCCTCTGAGGAAGGTGGTAAGCCCAGCCTTTACAATGATGGGATTGGTGAGGATGGTTGAGTAGCGCAGAGGGTAGCAGATGGCGACATAGCGGTCCAGGGCCATGAGCATGAGCACCCCAGACTCCATCCCTGTGAATGTATAGATGAAGAAGATCTGGACCAGGCATTCATCAAATCCAATTTCCTTGAGATGAAACCAGAAGATGCAGAGGGCTTTAGGGATGGTACTAGAGCACATGACAAGGTCAGTTAGAGAAAGCATAGCTAAGAAGTAGTACATGGGCCTGTGCAGGGACTCCTCATAGCGGATGAGGTAGAGGAGTCCACAGTTCCCGACCACAGCCACAACATACATGGAGCAGAATGGGATAGAAATCCATACATGCATGTCTTCTAGTCCTGGGATTCCATTCAGAATGAATGAAGTTGGGGTCAGATCTGTTCTGTTTAGTATTAGCATTATCAGGCTCATATGATCATGAAATGGCTTAAAATTGATGTAGGTTTTCCTAAAGTAAGAAAAAGGCAAGGGAAAGCATAGGTTATGGTTACTGTCTCTCCCAAATCATATTTTCCAAAGTCACACACTACATTTTAATGTCCAATTTTTGGAGTGCCAAAAAATAGTTTGTTCATTTTTTGTTTACTTATTGTCAGTTTATTGATTCATTCAGTACATTCCTATAGACCAGTTTTTATTATAGACACTGATTCTACATAAATTAATTTAAAAGACATATTCTTATCTTCATAATTTATAATCAAGTATAATTCTGTTATGAATTCTCTAAAGGAATTTTTGTTAGAATGCCTTACTTAATCATTCATTATTATACACTATCACTATGAATGTGGTCTTAAAGGAGAATTCTTTGATCTCAACACTGATGATTCAACAGACATGATTTAGACTTTTCAAATTCTCAATTAGTGACTGACATTTATTGGTAGTTACTAACACACTGTTCAAAGTACTTTGGAAATATTAAATAGTTTATTTCTTAATGAATCCTAGGAGTTCACATGTCAGTGAAATTTTTGATTCAGCTTTCTCACTTTTTGTGTCTCAGTCTTGTTCTTTCCCATATTTGGTTTATATGCATTTATAAGAACACTTGTAAACTTTTCCTCAAATTCAACCTCTAGTCATAATTTGAAGAGCAGCTCATGGTACTTAAAATGGTGAATCTATAAATGGTAACAAACATTTTAAATTTCTTTCAACAAATCTGTTTTATGTGCAGGCATTGCCCTCTGAGAAAAATTTATTAAAAATAAAGCCATATTGCTTAGGGGGTTAAAAGAGTTAGCATGTTAAAAGATAATGTCAAGTTTCAAGTGCTCAATATGTATACTTGTATTTTCTTTTCAAGCTGACAGCCATTTTCACGACATTTGCAAAAATTTGGCCTTAGAAATCAATTGAGTTCCACCACATGAACTCCCCTCTGTGCCACATCAGAGCAAGAATTCACCCTGCCCTTCATTAATAAAATAGACTACTTCAATATCATGAACTAATAGGAAATAAGCTCATATGAAAATTCTGCATCATAAAGCAACATCAAGAGTAAAAATCAAGCCAGGCGTGCTGGCCACACCTCTAATTCCAGTATGGGATGCTGAGACAGAAGGATCACAGGTTTGAGGCCAGTCTCAGCAACTTAGGGAGACCCTCAACAACTTAGTGAGATTCTGTTTCAAAGTAAAATAGAGCTGGGGGTATAGCTTAGAAGTAGAATGTCCCTGGGCATAATCCCTGCTAACCCCACAAAAGAGGATAACTTTTTATCAAAAGGCAACTTCCTTTAGAAAAAGACAAGAAGCATGCTTGAACACATTAATAAGCATGCCTTTCAAGAAAGTATCTTTGTGTCATTACAAAATCATAGAATTATACCAGGTGTCATGGGAGCACCTGCATATCTAACCTAGTCTCAGGGAGAGCTTCTAGAGAAAAGGCCGAATGTGCTTGGATCTGAAGCATCATTAGGACTCTGACAGACCAAAATGGTAGAGACAGTATTCTCTCCAGTTTGCTAGTTCCTGCTTTACTTGACAATGATATTCATGGCTTTGGCATAGGTAGTCCTCTAATTTTTGTTGTACCCTTGGCCCACTTCCTCCAATGCAGCTAGTTCCTACTCATTATTCAAGCAAAACCATCATCAGGAAGATTAAAGTTTACTTTGGACTTGATAGTGGGCCATCCTCTAAATCCTGCTAATGTAACAAAGCTACAAACAGCCATGATTAGTGGTAAGAAATTGATTGGTTTCAATAATTATTCTATTTAATTATATTTACCCCATGATATGATGAAAATCTTTCATATTTAGGAATCCTCCTCAATTCCATAAAATCATTCATGTTAATGACAGTGCCCAAAAAACCATCCCCAGCATCTAGCAAATAAAATCACACATATAAGACACTCAATAAATGTATTTTTAAATAAACGAATACATGGATGAGTAAATGAAAGCACCACATGTTTTACTTGACTTTAGGAATTATTAATCTATAATGTAAATTTTATTACTTGGAATGCATAAGAGAAACAAGTACAAGGAAAAACACAGAATGTAATGTTTGAAATTATTAGGAAAGAGAAATAAAGCATCTCCACCATAAAATCTGGAGACAAAGAAAATGCAAAGAAAGTGAAAGAAAAATAAGATTACAAAGTCAGCACAAATACATTGGTTTTGGCAATGAAGATAAGTTATTTAAACTACACCAGCCTAGGCGTCCAACAGCAGATGAATAGATCACAAAACTGAGGTATACACACACAATGGAATTTTACTCAGCCATAAGAACAAAATTAATTCATTTGCAGGAGAATGGATGGAACTCGAGAGTATTATACTAAGAAGGATTAGCCAGTCTCAGAAAGCACATAGGTATATGTTTTCTCTTATATATGGAATCTAGATAGAAATTATAAAACAAAAAAGATGAGCAGAGACTCCAGTGGAGCAATAAAGGGGGGTTAGTAGGGGTGGGAGGGGTATAGAGATGTAAAGAAGGTAAGTTTAAATAATGATATGTACGATATGTATGTACTTATATGAAATTACCAATGCCAATCTCAATGACATGATGGGGAAGGGGAGGGAGTGGGACAGGATCTGGAGGGAAATGTACCAGGTTGGATGTGCATGTATATTCGTATTATTCTATATCTCACTCTGACATATAATTACAAAGCACCAATTAAAATCTAAAAATCAACTTCCTTTCTAAAAATCTAAAATCTAACTTCCTGTTAAATAGGACATAATTTTAATTATTTTTAAAATATATATGCAACATGAAAGAATAGATAGACTAAAAACTACACATAACGTTTTTAAAAGATGTACACATGCTGAAATTTGAAGTAAACAGCATCCCAAAGAATCAGGGAGAATATATGCATGTCAGACAAAGAGAATTCAAAGCAAAAAACTCTTGGGTCTAGATCACTAAAGAGAAATAAAATTGTTGGCTCTTTGCAATTAAAGCTAATTGTATCAAATGGTTTCATTTGCAGGTTTGATATGGTATTTCCATAACACAAGTCACGAAAAACACTTAAATTCACATTCTTATTTTGTTAAAATGTAAGGAAAGTTTCAAATTAAGGACTTATCAAAATTATATTCAAATTATATATAGCAGCTTATAAAACGACCCGATAGTCTCTTTAAGCTAAGTGGATTAGTCTTTTTTACTCTTCTATACATTTATTGGTGCATTGTACTCTCATATCATGATGTAGTTCAGAGTGATAGTGACATACATGCACACAGCCCATGGTGAGCTTCCACCAGCTCTCTCCCCACTCCCTCCCCTTCCCCATACATGATATTGAGGGTGGCATTGGTATTCTCACATATGTACGTAACATGAATGGAAGTGTTTCTGTCCTTAATTCTTCCTCCCCACCCCTACCACACTCCCCAAGACCACATCCCTTGCTCCACTGAGGTTTCTCCTCCATTATCTACAGTCCCTCTTACGTCCAGATTACTCCCTAGCTGCCCCATATGAGAAAAAACATGACCCTTCTCTCCCTGTGACTGACTAATCTCACTTAACATAATGTTCTCCAGCTCCTTCCATTTTCAAATGGATCAGTCTTAAGCTAAAGTGTTAGCTTTGGAGTTTCAAGCAGTGTATTTGTGTTTTAGGGGAAAAAAAAGAAAACATGATATTTTCAATGTAAGAAATGCTTTTCCTTGAAAACCAAAATTACAAAGAAGTACAGTCTTCTAACTTGGTAAATTCATAATTTATATTTGTAGTCAATATATTTTTCAGGTTTCTTAAAATACATCATTAAGCCAAAAAAATTTAAATGCATTGTGCATGCATGAATATGTCACAATGAATACCATTATCATGTATGATTATAATATACCAATAAACTATAGTAAAGTATATGTATATAGACACATAATAAGCATATACACAAATACAAGTGATTACAGTTGCAACAAAAATTTATAAATTTACTTTTTCAATAGTTGAAAATTATTTAGTATGAACTAGTCAGTAGGGTCATTATTTTTCTCCTTCTATTTCACTCACATTGAAGTGTCTTTTAGCAGTAATGTTCAATACCTTTTTAAAGCCATATTGCATAGTAAACGACAGTTCACAATGCAATTTCACAACCTCTCCTGAAGTTAAAATGTCTTATGCAAAGAGTAGATAAGATTAGCTCTGTGTCTTAAAGACAACTGTGCAGAAAGATTAAATGATTGAGAAAAAGATACTGTGGATATATACTGAGCCTTCACATATCCCAGTATGTGTCCATAGCTCTCTTTCATTTTAAATATGTATTCATGTGTCAGAGCAGGAAGAGAAATTAATAGAAATAGAAATACCCCCTAACAGAAAATAGAATAGGAAACATTTTTTCTGGATTACATGTGTACTTTTCTGAAAGTTGTATCTTTAAATACTAGATACAAATTATATTTAGACTTTTCATAGTGCCTTGTTATAGGTGTAGCTCTCATCACTAAAATTGGTCTTATGTTTACATAACAATTTAGTCCCATCTTCAATATATTTAAAAATCTCCCCAAGATCCAAGTTAAAGAACTAAGTATTAACTACAAATGTAAGTTTCAAAACAAACATAAATAATTTCAACACATCTTAATTTCTTCTACAAAGAAATTTGATTTAGCTCTGCTGAAGTGAGGGCAGAACAAGTGGAATCATATTCATACATGACGATCGCCATTAAAACTACAGCTTTCGGGGAGGCAGGGTGGGGGCACCAAGTGCTGTGTGCATGTATGTCACTGTCAACATGATTTACATTATGATGTGAGACTGTTATGCACCAGTGAAAGCATATTAAAAATAAACTACTGATTCGATTTCATTCAAAAATAAATAAATAAAAATAAAAACACAGCTTTCATGTCATCTGCTATTTATCTTCTTTCTTAAACTCTGTAGGTAATTTTTTTTTGCATTAGGCAGTTTTCAATCATTTAGATCCACCTTCTTCTTTTCATATGAGGTATGCTTATTCCAAAGTGGCAGAAACAAAGACATAATTTGGTTCTCAGAATATAACCAAGGAAAAGTAGGTTATGATTTTGAGGAATAATAAAGGGAGAAGAGTAAGAGGTAAGAGTAACAGAAAACTACTCTTGTGACTTTCATCACTACTAAAAAAGCATTTCTATTTGGATATAGAAATAACACAGATAATCATAATCACCATAAATCAACTGAAGTTGGGTAAATTTAGCATTTGACACAACATTTCTGCTTTCCACTATGTAGACAGAATCATAGATTTATTTCTGGAAAAAGAATAAGCAACTTAATATATACCCCAAACCTCTCTCTACTTTATCTTATAGTCTGCAAAAAGTCTTGTCATTGTCCCCTTTTTTATATGTTTTTTCCTCACCTTAGTTTGTGCATAGGAAAGCAGCAAGCTGAGTACAATCTAGTCTGTATGTTTAGGGTCTTGTTTAAAAAAAATAACCATCCGAGAATAAATGTGCATGCACATATGTTAGCATCTAAATTACTTGATATCTGTACTACTGAACTGCACCTTTAAAGGAAAGGATGTGTAATGTGTCCCCAAGGGAATTATTTCAGAATGTCAGAGACACAGATGCTGGTGTGGAAATCAAGTTACCCTCTACGGAAGGGGAAAAAGAGTGAAAACTTCCATTCACGGTACCCATATCATGATACATGAATAAGTGAATAATGCCATATGTGCGTGTTTGTGTGCTAGTATGTATAGATGAGAGAGGGAGAGAATAAAAATGAAGACAAGTTACTTTAATGAAAAGTAAGATTTAATCCTTATTGCTGATTTGTGTTTCCATCTTTCCCACTGCCTTGTAGAAAGTAGATCAGAAGCACTTAGCAGAGAATGTTTCTTTCATTTTCACGCTAATTCATTTTTGAAATTTCTTCTTTTAATAATGTATCATTTTGTCTATTCATTTAATTTATTATTTATTGAGAACTTTCCACTCTCCAAGCTATGCTAGGAACTAGGTAAACCTGGCCCCTGGTTCAAATAGTTTACTTTCAAGTACAGGAAATGGATGATGCTATACTATACATTTCAGTGACATAATAAAAGTCATAAAAGCATGTGTTGAATAACTTGTGATAACAAAAAAGTTTTAAAGGAGTTTAAAAAAAGCACCCATAGTCCTACAACTTAGTGTGAGTTTGTGGTAGATTTCTAGTTTGAATTAAAAATATATATGTAAGCCAGGCATGGTTTCTCGTGCCTATAATCCCAGTAAGTACTTTGGTGGCAGAGACAGGAGGATTGCTGGCTCACCATCACTGCAGCACTTGAAGCCCTTAGCAACTTAGTGAGACCCTGTTTCCAAATAAAAAATAAAATAGGGTTGAGGGTGTCATTCAGAGGTAGAATGCCTCTGGGTTCAATCTCTAGTACCATACAAAATATATATATATATATATATATACATATATATGTATGTATATATATATACACATATATATATGTATGTATATATACACATACACATGTATATATGTATATGTATATATATACACACACATACATATATTCATAAATGCATATGAATATATATAATATGCTATTTGTTCTTATATATGATTATATTATATATTATATTATTTATATGCATTTAGTATATATATTTTAACAAAAATGATCATTTAGGGTTTTTTCTTGATGGTTTTGTTTGATGAACAGAAACTTTTTACTTTAATGTCATCCCATTTATTAATTCTTGTTGTAATTTTCTGAGCTTTGGGGATGTTTTTGAGGAAGTTTCTGCCTGTGTCTATATGTTGAACTGTTGCACCTATGCTATCCTCTAGTAATTTCAAAATCTCTGGTCTAATTTCCACATCTAGAGTTGATGCGTGTGGAGGGCGAGAAGTAGGGATTTAATTTCACTCCATAGACAACAGGGTTCATAGTGGGATGCAAAAGCAGATAAATATTGGCCACAATGATGTGGCATGATGGAGGGATCGTGTGGCCCCCAAAGCGGTGGGAAAAGAAGGAGAAGAAGGCTGCAGTATAGGAGAAAATAATGGCACAGATGTGGGCAGTGAAGGTGCCAAAGGCCTTCTGCAGAGCATCTGCTGAGGAGAGACTGACCACTGCCTTCCAGGATCATGGTGTAGGAAATGGTGATGCACAGGATGTCAAAGCCTCTGATAAGGAGGGCAACAACAAGCCCTAGATGGCATTGACTTTGATGTTGCCACAGGATAGTTTGGCTATAGAATTGTGGTCACAGTAGGAATGGGGGATTATATTGCCTCTGCAGTAGGAAAGGCACCTGGTGAGGAAAGTAAATGGAATGTTGAAAAACACTCCTCTGAGGAAGGTGGCAAGCCCAGCCTTTACAATGATGGGATTGATGAGGATGGTTGAGTAGAGCAGAGGGTAGCAGATGGAGATGTAGTGGTCCAGGCCCATGAGCATGAGCACCCCAGACTCCATCCCTGTGAATGTGTGGATGAAGAATATCTGGACCAGTTATTCATCAAATCCAATTTCCTTGAGATGAAACCTTTTGTTTGCAGAGGGCCTTAGGGATGGTACTAGAGCACATGACAAGGTCAGTTAGAGAAAGCATAGCTAAGAAGTAGTACATGGGCCTGTGCAGGGACTCCTCATAGCGGATGAGGTAGAGGAGTCCACAGTTCCCGACCACAGCCGCAACATACATGGAGCAGAATGGGATAGAAATCCATACATGCATGTCTTCTAGTCCTGAGATTCCATTCAGAATAAATGAAGCTGGGGTCAGATCTGTTTTGTTTGGTATTAGCATGATCAAGCTCGTATGATCATGAAATGACTTAAAATTTATGTAGGTTTTCCTAAAGTAAGAAAAAGCAAGGGAAAGCATAGGTTGAGGTTACTGTCTGTCCCCACAAAAATTTTTCACAAATGCACAGTACATTTTAATGACCAAATTTTCTGAGTGCCAGGGAATAATTTGTTTATTTGTTGTTTATTTATTGCCAGTTTACTGATTTATCTAATAAATTCTTATTGACCAGTCCAAGTTTTCATTATAGTGATTCTGCACAAATTAATTTATTTTTTTATGTTCATTTTTTGGTGCATTGTAATTATACATCTTGATATATGTCAGGGAATCGACATCATACATACACACATTGCACATTTATCCCTCCCTCCAATTCCACCCTATTCCCTCCCCCTTCCCTCCCTTTCATGCTCCGGATAGTGATTGAGTCTTATAGGTTTGTGTATGTACATCATGTGCTATAGTGTATTTCCCTCCACCCCCCTTCAACTCAGTTAGGTCACCTTCTTTGTCCATCTAAAGATTTCTTCTTCTTACCTTCTAAGTCCCTTCTAAGTCCAATTCTATCTAGCTCCCACAGATTAGGGGGAACATCCGATTTTTTACTCTTAGTGACTTACTAATATCACTTAGCATAATGTTCTCTAGTTCTCTCCATTTCCCTGCAAATGATGTGATTTTGTTCTTCTTTGTGGCTGTGTAAAATTTTATTGTGTACATATCCCATAGTTTTGTGATCCACTCATCTGTTGATGGACACCTTGGCTAGTTCCAAAGTTTGGCAATTGTGAATTGTGCAGCTATAAACATAGATACACATGTAT
The DNA here is from genome assembly GCA_004027185.1 of Glis glis. Classification (NCBI taxonomy): domain Eukaryota; kingdom Metazoa; phylum Chordata; class Mammalia; order Rodentia; family Gliridae; genus Glis; species Glis glis. Next base: position 11,031 of record PVJS01058442.1, read on the forward strand.
TAGTCTGGTAGTTGGGTTTTAGTTCTTTGGGGTAGATGCCTAGAAGTGGTATTGCTGGGTCATATGGTAGGTTTACTCCCATTCTTCTGAGGATCCTCCACACTGTTTTCCAAAGTGGTTGCACTAATTTGCAATTCCACCAACAGTGTAGTAGAGTTCCTACTTCTCCACATCCTTACCAGCATTTGTTGTTTGTGTTTTTAATGAGTGCCATTCTAATTGGGGTTAGGTGAAATCTCAGGGTAGTATTGATGTGCATCTCTCTGATTGCTAATGATGTTGAACATTTTTTCATACATTTATGGGCCATTTGTATTTCTTCTTCTGTGAAGTGTCTATTTAGTTCACTTGCCCATTTTTAGATTGGGTTATTTGTTTTTTTAGTGGTGATTTTTTAAGTTCTCTGTATATTCTAGATATGAGTCCTCTATCAGAGGAGTAGCTGGCAAAAATCTTCTTCCATTCTGTTGGCTCTCTGTTGAGATTCTTGATTGTTTCCTTTGCTACACAAAAACTCTTTAGTTTAATGCAATCCCACGTATTAATCCTCATTTTAGTCTCCTGCCTTTGGGGTCTTGTTGAGGAAGTCTTTACCTGTGCCTATATGTTGAAGTGTTGGGCCTATGCCCTCTTTGAGTAGCTGCAAGGTCTCTGGTCTGATTTCTAGGTCTTTGATTCATCTGGAGTTGACTCTAGTGCAGGGTGAGAAAGTGGGGTTTATTTCTATTTTTCTGCATATGGTTAGCCAG
>PVJS01058443.1:0-11779 GCA_004027185.1 Glis glis
GTGGTGGTGCACGCTTGTAATCCCAGTACTTTGGGAGGCGGAGACCAGAGGATCTGGGTTCGCGGCCAGCCTCAGCTCCCGCGCTCTCTCTCTCTTTCCCTGTCTGTCTCTCTCTCTCTCTCTCTCTCTCTCTACTTAGTGAGGCCCTCCGCAACTTCGTGAGACCCGGTTTCAAAATAAAGTATAAAAAAATAGGGCCGGGGGCGTAGCGCAGAGGTAGAATGCCCCTGCGTTCAATCCCCGGTACCGCAAAAAAATAAAATAAAATAAAATAAAATAAATAAATAAAAAATAAAATAAAATGAAATGAAATAAATAAAATAATAAAAAATAAAATGATATAAGTTTTAATTCAACAAATTTGACTTTAAGAAAGGAAGCACTGTGTTGAACATTTTCATGTTTTTGTCTGACTACTATAGTATATAATTTTGTGTCCTTTTTATAAGCATTTATTTATTACTATAACATTATGGATATATACTGATAGTTTGATTTGTAAAACTCAATTCTAGAATCAAAACTATATTTCAAGAAAGATTGCAACTGTTCTTTTTAATTTTGTATATGTGTGTAGTCTTTAGGGTACTCCCCCCAAAAAAATTAAACAAGCAATGGGGAATTATAGCTTTATTTTACATAATATAGAATAAAGCATACAAGACAGTTTTGGGAATGAAATTGTCCTTTTAGATTTTGTTTTGTAACTTCAAATCCATGCTAGTGTTAAAGTACAGTGTTTATGCTTGCATGTCGGTATTTACTGTGGAGAAAGTGTATATATGGTCTTCGCTCATTTACAAATAAAATATTTTAACCTTCAATTGAACATTAGTATAGCATGAATATTAAGTGTATATTACAATTACTTTCTGTTGTGTATTACTGGGAATATCTTTCATTACTTATACAGAAATAAGGTGAAAAACTATACAATTAAAAATATATTGATAATAGGTACTTCAGATATTTCATATGAGCTTATATTAAAAGCCAGAAAAATGTTAAACATTGTTTTGTGTATTTTGAATTGACAGCTGAACAAAAGAGGATGCAGTGCCCATATTGTTAGTTTGTTGGAGTGAGTGTAAACACTGTTGGTAAGAAAGTACTGAATCAGACACTGCAGGACTGTGGCTATTGTCTTGGAAACTGTTGGCATCATATTAGTTAATAATAACCAACCAAGCAACAGTCTTCCTTCCTCCCTCCCTCCTTCTCTCCATCATTTTTCTTCCTCTTCCTTCCCTTTCCTTCCCTTTGATAGTGACAGTAGAAATTGAATTTGTATACTGAACTAGGCTCAGACTTGTTTAAATAAATAAAAAATAATTTTGTTTTTGCAGTACTAGGGATTGAACCCAGGGGCATTCTACCTCCGAGCTACACCCCCCACCCTATTTTTTATTCTTTATTTTTGAAACAGGGTCTCACTAAGTTGCAGAGGGCCTCACTAAGTAGCTGAGGCTGGCCGCGAACCTGCAGTCTTCCTGTCTCAGCCTCCCAAGTACTGGGATTACAAGTGTGAGCCACCACACCTGGCTAATAAAAATAATTGAATGTGGAAGGAAAATCTAAAATTACTGTTTTAATTAGATTATGTTATATAGTACTTGATACTAAAAGGCTACATAAGTGGATTTATACTTTAAAGTGTTACATTTTCTTAGCATCTGTAATTCAGCTAAGAAGATATACTGAGACGGGGGGGGGTGGGGTGGGGGGTATGGTAGTGCACCCCTGTAATCCCAGTACTTGAGAGGCTCAAACAGGAGAATGGAAGGTTTGAGGACAGCCTCAGCAACTTAGTTGAGACCCCATCTTCAAAACAAAAACGGGGCTGGGGGGTGTAGCTAAGAGGTAGAATGCCCCTGGGTTCAATCCCACAAAAAAAAAAGAAGATAGACTGAAAATAAGATTTCAGTTTGCAGTTTATTGGATGACCTTGGGTAAGCTCTCTGTTCTTCAGTTTTCTCATTTGTACAATGGCAATAATAATACCACTATAATTCCTATCGCTGTTGTATGGATTAAATGTACTCATGTACTTAAAAGTGCTGGCACATAGCAACAGCGCAGTACGTGTTTGCATATTATTTCGTCATGGTCATATCCAAAGTGAAATTTACACACCTGACTATGGCTTTTAAAATGTTATGTGTTACTAAGCAACATAATGTATTTTAAGTGAAAATATTGGTGCTATGCCATTTTAAAAGAAATAAAAAATTTTGTATTATAGATTTTAGATCATATATGAGGTTGAATTTAAAAATTGTATGAATACAATTGCCAATTCATTAGGTACATGTAATAAACATTTAGATAGAGGCAATATTCATTCATTTTTAGAGTTTTTGGCCTTTTTCATATGTCTTAAAGTGGCTGTAAAGATATCATTGCAGTTTGCATATTTTAACATTTTAGAATATGCTGTTTTAGAATATATCTAAAACATCCGACAAGAAGATTGGGTTTCCCTTATTCAGTCACTTTGCAAATATTGATGACATGCTTTATACCAGGTAATAGACAACATTGAACAAGATAGTCAAGTTTTCTGCTGTTATGGGACTTAGATTTCACTGTTGGGATGGATACTGAGGAGGAGAGATTGAAGAAGACAAGATTGAAATGAGCAAGCTAACTTCAGATGATAAGTGTTGAGAAGAAAAAACACGAGATGAAGTATAGTATGCCTGGAAGGACTTTTTATTTATTTTTATTTTATTTATTTATTTATTTTTTGCGGTATTGGGGATTGAACCCAGGGGCATTCTACCTCTGGGCTATACCCCCAGCCCTATTTTGTTTATTCTTTATTTTGAAACAGGGTCTCACTAAGTTGTGGAGGGCCTCACTAAGTATCTGAGGCTGGCCACGAACCTGGATCCTCCAGTCTCAAGCCTCCCAAGTACTGAGATTACAAGCGTGCGCCACCATGCCCGGCTGGAAGCACTTTTTTAGATAGCATGATTTTTGAAAGCCTTTCTGAGAAAATAACATTTGATCAGAGACTTGCATGATGAGTCAGTCTCATGAAGATTGGAGATGGATTTTCTATCAGTGAAAATAGAAGTACAACTATGTAGTAGACCTGATGAGCCTGACATATTTATTTAAATACTTAAAAAGATGAGTGTTGCTCAAGTGTGGTGATTGGGTCAAAGAGTATATAAAGGAAATGAAAGTGGAGAGATAGACATAGACATCTTTCACATGCAACCTTGGGACTAATCTCTTGCTGACTTTGTGAAGCCCAATGTTACAAGCATAGAGAAAAATGGAAAACATAATTGTGCCATTTGCAGAAAAATGGACAGAACAAGAATATTATACTGAGATTAGTCAGTTTTGGAAAGTCAAGGGTGGTATGTTTTCTCTCATTTGAAGGAACTAGAGAGAAAATAGAAAACATAAGGGACTTTAAATAATGCAAAGATAAACCTGTAGAGTAGTTGAACAGCATTAGGAGTGAGAGGGAGGGAGAAAGGGCTGATGAAGTAAATAGTTCAAATAATACTACGGCAATATGTGAAGGTTTTATTACCAACCTCACTAACTTGTGTGGGGAGGAAAGGGGAGAGCAGGGTGGGATGTGGAGGGAATTATGCAAAGAGCTGTGTGCATGCATGTTTTTAACAATTGACCCGCACTATGATGTATACTTGCAATGCACCAATAAAATTTAAAAAAAAAAGAAAATGTAGTGTATATACACAGTGGGGTTTTAGTAAGCCATAAAGAATGAAATTATATCATGTATAGGAAAATGGATTGAACTTGATAGCATCGTGTTAAGCAAAATAAGCCAGACTCAGAAAGTCAAGGGCCGTATGTTTTCTCTCATATATCAAAGCTCCAGAGAAAAAAAGGGGGGAAAAAGAATCTCATGAAAATAGAAGGAAGATCAGTAGGGTAGAGGAAGTGGATCAGGGGTAGGGAGGAGGGGAGAAAAAAGGGGAGATCCTGGAGAATGAAATTGATCATATTATGTTATGTGCATGTACAAATATGTCACCATGAATCCCACTATTATATATAATTATGATGTGCATAAACATACCATGTCCTTTAAACATACCTTGCCCAACAGCTGTTAATACAAACATACCGAGTATTTTGGCCATGCTCTATGCTAATTACTTTACATACATTATCATGAATGCATTTCATGTGTTACTTAGCGCTTCAGGTGCTGGAGCAGAGGAGGGTTGGAGCGAGGACGTAGAGAGTTGAGAGGGTCTCAAGAAGCTGGTCCGCTCAAAACTTTTTAAACCGTGTGGCTGGTACCAATAAAAACAAAATTTCGCATTGTTTATGGTCTCTGTTCTGATCTAATTTAGCATTGTTTATGGTCTGTGTTCTGCTCTCTTTATCTTGATGGGCCTCAGCTTAGAGCCAGACTGCTTGCGTTGGAATCTTGGCTCCACTTGTTAGCTGGTGAAATTGGGCAAGTCACTTAACCTTTGTTTCTTCACCTCTGATTTGGGAATAGAAATAATACTCACCTTGTGAGGTGGTTGTGAGGATTATGTACGTTAAAACATTTCAAGCCCTTAGGACAGTGTTTGTTTTGGGGAAGGAGGGTGGTTAGTGAATATTTGCTGATAGTATTTTAGTTTTTAATCTGTTTGTAATCTTCACAATTTTGAATTTAATGCTTTTGCAAAAAATTCATTACCTCTCTAGTCTTCTGGCACAATTACCTGTTTAATTACTTAGATATTTTGGTTAATAAGGAACTATCCCCCTAAATCAAAAAGAGAAAGATCACTTACCAACATGATCAAAGTTAAATTCATGATGAAGAAAATAAATCAATCTATCTCATCACAAAATCCACGATATTCAAGTAAATTAATAAATAAATGAAGCAAAAATTAATATTTCTTCCAATTATATTAATCCAAAATAGAAATTTACTAGTAAACTGCATAGTTTGTATATGCACTTTCAGTTGTGAGAGATAGTTCACCTCTACATAAAAAAAAAAAAACAAGGTCACATAGCCAAGCATAGTGGTGCACGCCTGTAATACCAGTGCTTGGGAGCTAAGACAGGAGAATAGCAGGTTCAAGGGTAGTGCATGACAACTTAGTGGGACCTTGTTTCAATTTATGTGTGCATGTATGTACATATTTATTTATTTTGTGGTACTGGGGATTGAACCCAGGAGTGTTCTATCTCTGAGCTACAGCCCAAGTCCTATTTTTCTTTTTTTTATTTTGAAACAGGGTCTCACTAAATTACTGTGCACTGGCCTTGAACTTGGAATCTCCTGACTTAACCTCCCAGATGAGACCCTGTTTTAAAATAAAATAAAATAAAATAATAAAATAACAAGATAAAATAATAAAATAAAATAGGGCTTGTGAGTGTAGCTCAGAGGCAGAACTCTCCTGGGTTTAAATCCCCAGTACAACACAAACAAAAATTGTCACAAATTTTTAAAAATGATAAATACTTCAGTTGCTCATGGTTAGCAATTCAAATAGATTGATAAGATGTAAAATGGAAAGTAAAAGTTCCCGACCTCTTTAGTCTTATTCCCCAGCAGTTAACATAATTAGCAATTTCTTGTGTTTCCTTCTAGAGATTTCCCATCAAGGGAAGCATATGTAAGGGTATGTTTGTGTGTGTAAATTTGCATATATAAAATATATTCTTTTTTTTCTTTTACATATATAGGTCTTATAATACTGTGCTGCAATATTGTATTACTTAATACATAAGTACTATTTTAAATCCATTTTGTTCTTTATAACATCTCATGGTATTCCATTGTTCAAATAAAACATTATTATCATTATTATTATTTTGGTACTGGGGATGGAACCCAGGGACATTCTACCTCCGAGCTACACTCCCAGCCCCATTTTATTCTTTATTTTGAAACAGGGTCTCACTAAGTTGTGGAGGGCCTCACTAAGTAGCTGAGGCTGACTGCAAAACTGCAATCCTCCTGTCTCAGCCTCCCAAGTACTGGGATTACAAGCATGCGCCACCACGCCCAGCTAAAACATTATTTTTGACCTGGTTTCTGTTGATAAAGATGTAGGTTTTTTCCAGTCTTCTTGTAATTATTATTTTACATATTTTATTTCTTTTTCCATACATAGAGGCTTTTAAGAGTTTAAAAGGAATTGCCAAATTGTCTTTAAAAATAGTAGCAACAGTTTTATATGCTTCATCACTGTGTTAGAATACTTCTTCCTTCATAATCTGGCTAAATATTCTGTAAATAATTTACAGTAGATAGATAAATTCCACTGATGAACAGACAATATTTTGGTTATAATAAAAGTGCTAGTTATTGTCATTATTTTCTTTTAGGATTATATAATATTTATTTAAATATGCCAAAAATGGAAGTGTATATGTCCCAAATTAAATTTTACATTTTATCCCAAAGATGGCAGTACAGTCCTCACCATGGTTGTTAGAAAATTTAACTCATACAGGACATATATGAGCTGAAGTGATTAAATTAGTGGTATTTATTTTAATATTTAGTTATATGCAAGCTAGCATTCATATAATTCAAATAAAAATAAACATTTTATTGGCATTCTCAGTATAAACTGTTCAACAGTAAATATAAATTTAAAATAAATAAGTAAAATGGACTGAAATTTCGTAGCCATCTAAGTATAGATTGCGTCAGATAAGAATCATAAATTAATGAATGCTAAATCTATGGAGAACTTTTATGAGGAACACAATATTTACATGATTTTAAAGTATCTGCTTGTAATAGGGCATGGTGGTGCATGCCTGTAATCCCCATACTTGAGAGGTTGAGACAGGAGGATCTCAGGTTCTAGCCCAGCCTCAGCAACTTAGAGACATCCTCAGCAACTTAAGGAGACCCTGTTAAAAAAAAAAAAGAAAAAAAAAAGAATAAACACAAAGAGCTGGGGGGGGGAGTAGCTTGGAGGTAGAATACTCTTGGATCTAATTCCCAGTACCAACCAAACAACCAACAAACAAACAGATAACTACCTGCATATTACTTCTTATTACAAGGCAAAAATAATAACTATACAGAGGTGAAATCAGACAGTACCTAATCACATGATCAGAATTAATAACAGTAATGGGCAGATGAATATTATGTGTCTCCATACTTGATAATTTGAACAGTATTTTTACTTCAACCAGGAATGAATAATCTGAATCTAGCTATGGAAAACGTCAGAAAAAACCCAAATGAAGACATACTATTGAAAATAAGGGACCATATTATTATTATTATTATTATTTTTCTCATTTGGTGTACTAGTGATTGAATCCACCACACTTTTGCACATTCTAAGCACTGTACTCTTTCAATTACTGAGCTATATCCCTAGCCACAGGAGTGTGTTCCTAAAAAATGTCACTGTCCTAAGTGACAGTGAGAAGCTTTAGAAATGTTTCAGATTAAAGGAGACCTAAGAAGCCAGCTGTGGTTGCCTGTCATCTCAGTACTTGGGAGGCTGTGACGGGAAGATCGTAGGTTCGAGGTCAGCCTCAGCAATTTAGCAAGACCCTCAGCAACTTAGCAAGACCCTATTTCAAAATAAAACAGTAAAAAGATATGGGCTTGTAGTTCTGAAGTATAATGCCCCTGGGTTCAATCCCTAGTACCCTAAAAGAGAGAGATTGAAGAGAATAACCAAATATAATACCTGGTTCTCAACTGGATCCTATAAAAATGCTATAAATGGCATTATTGGATTAATTGACAGAATTGGAGAATTGGATTAGTAAAATAAATTTGATACAAGTATTTAGCAATGTTGATTTTTCTGAAGCTGATAAATGTAGAATGATTATGTAAGAGAATATTCCTATTAGGAAATTTACACTGAAGAATTTAGGGCTAAAGGGCATGATGCATTCATATTCATAGTCTCTCTCTCTCTCTCTCTCTCTCTCTCTCTCTCTCTCACACACACACACACACACACACACACACACACACACATACACACACAAACACACACACACACACACACACACACACACACACACACACCACTCTGTTCTGTTTCTCTTCAGATCTCTAATTCTCTAATATAGGGTGACTGGGAAAGGCATCATGAAGGAGTTGGAATTTAAACCAGAGTCTCATGTAAGCAGGATTTCAGTAGGAGGTAAAGATGAAGAAGAACACTACAGGCAGAGACAATAGTATATGTTATGGAAGCAGTCTTCAAGAGGTATAATTTGGCTAGAGTTCAGTATGTTTCTACTGCAGTATTGCCTTTCAGGAGATTGTGGGAGAATGCCAGATTTATCACAGTCTGGATAGTGCTAGATAGTGGTGATGGTATGTATGTGACTTTTTAAAAAATGACTGTAGCAGGTTGATTGATTGTTAAAGACGAAGGCTACTTTCTTAGCATCTTAATCTAACCTGTGATCAGTTTTCACTACTCTACCATGCTGAACTCCAGGGGAGGGGAGGGTTAGATTCAGAAAACTATATGAATATGTATGTAAGTCTTGCTTTTGATATTAGGCTTGGTAGTTGCAAAGTGAATATGACACTCTTCCCTTGGTCCTATTTTGCTTTTTCTGTTTATGGACCTAAGTTAGAGAATAGCAAATGTTTGTATCTTTGAAATTCATGTTTTATTACCCTCAGATTTAATTGCAAAATTGGCCATCCATTTCCTGCAATAATGCATGGTCAAAATAGTGCTAATATAAGCCAGTCAGGGTGGCGCATGCCTGTAATCCAGTATTTGGAAGGTTGAGACAGTAAGATCATAGGTTTGAGGCCAGTGTGTGGTAACTTGGCAAGACCCTATTTCAAAATAAATAATAAAATAGGGCAATAGGGCTTGGAGTGTAGCTCAGAGGTAGCTCTTGGGTTCAATCCCCAGTAAACACACACAAACACACACACACACACACACACACACACACACACACACACACACGTGCCAATATAGAATGGCTCAGAATAGCATTGACTAGTAGATCCTTTCTGGATCGTGGTATCCTTAGTGACTACCATGCTTTCTGTACATTATTGAGCCTTAAAATAGGGCAAAAGTGGCTCAGAAATAGAATTTTTAGTTTTATTTAATTTTAATTAATTTAAATTGTTACATGTGACTGGTGGCTACTTTATATGACAGCACAGTTAAAGAGCTAAAGCAATTTTGGCTTCTTTCTACCTCTGTTGTCTTAAGAAGAGCTGACCAAGTAGCATTTTCACTCATATATGGTAATGTAAACATATATTTAAAATAGAATATTATTTTAGATCTACTTAAATATTTTATTGGTGATTATATAGTAAAGGAATTTTTATATTGCCAATTCTCTAGTAAAATTAGGTTTTGATTTATTTATTGCTTGTTTGTACTCTAATTCCAACTGAGATCATATGTAAATGTCAGGAAATGATACAGTAGTAATAGTATTATTAAAATAGTGATATGCACATCTGTAATCTCAGTACTTGGGTGGTTGAGATGGGAGGGTCACAGGTTTGGGGACAGTGCATGGTAATTTAGCAAGACCTTATTTCAAAATAACAAAAAGGGTTGGGGTGTAGCTTAGTGGTAGAACACCATGCCTGAGTTCAATCCCCAATACTTCAAAAATAAATAAATAAATAAATAAATAAATAAATAAATAAATAAATATAAGAAAAATAGCCATGTAATACATGAAGTGAGAATAGGAGTAAGAAGAGGAGAAAAATCTGGGAAGTTTAGATGGAGATCAGTTTTTCAGAACAAACAATCTGCAGATTGAGTAAAGAAAGAAATCTAAATAAAAATAACATCCTAGCCGGGCGTGGTGGCACATGCTTGTAATCCCAGTACTTGGGAGGCTGAGACCAGAGGATCCGGGTTCGCAGCCAGCCTCAGCTACTTAGTGAGGCCCTCCACAACTTAGTGAGATCCTGTTTCAAAAATAAAGAATAAAAAATAGGGCTGGGGGTATAGCCTGGAGGTAAAATGCCCCTGGGTTCAACCCCGGGTACCACCTCCCAAAAAATAACATCTTTGTATAATAAGACAGATGCCATTTTGTCAAGAGAAACTTTCCAAATATTAAACACAAGAAGAAATTGATTGCATTTTGAATAGCAGTAAGTATACTGAATTGTATCGAATAGCATTATGGATGGCATTGTTTCATAGCCACTTTACAACTTTACAGGAAATGTAAAATACATCAACTTTACAAGTGATGGAGACATTTTCATTATGTGTTTACAACAAATCTTGGTAAAACATTGTAAAGACTTGATTAAAGCCTGCCAGTAAGCATGTGAGTGAACTTAGGAGCAGAGCCTCATCTCTGGTCCAGTCTTGAGATGATTGCCGCCCTGGCTGACCACTTGGCTTCAACCTCATGGGAGAGCTTGAGCTGGAGGCATTCAGCTAAGCCTCTTTCAGGTTCTTGACCCACGGAAACTGTGAGATTAAAAGAAAATGTTATTTTAAGCTGCTTAGGTGGGTGTAATTTTTTTTTTACACAAAAGGAGATAATTAATGTATACTAATTATACAATGCTTTTTTAGGATGGAGGTATTAAATATTGAATATAGTTAAACTTTCAAATCTTATGAAAGTATATTTTTAGCTTTATACAGTTGAGGTTGTTAATATAATTAGAAAAAGTGATGAGGTAAGTAGTTTCACTAACCAACTTACTGACCATTTGAATGAATGAAAAATAGCTAATAATAGTAGCAAATATATATTTAACTCTGTTTCAGAAAATTTGCTAAACATATTATGGGTATTACATCATTCAGTTTTCATAGAATCCACTGAGGTACTTCAGGCTTTAAGAGGTTAAGTCAGTTTCCTAAGGTTACATAAGCAGATGCTGTCATCTCTCTTTGACTCTTGTTTAGCCGTTGTACCATACTGCCACCAGATAACTCTCAGGCACAGAAATCTATGTAATAAACATTCAAGATATTCTTAAATGTTATTTTATTTTTATAGCTTTATTGGTACATTGTAATTATACATCCTAGTGAGATTCAACATGATACATTAATACATGCACACACCACTTGGTGTATTTCCCCCTCTACAACACTCCACTCCTCTTTCCTCTCTCCCTATACATGTTAGTGAGATTGGTAGTGATACCTTCATGTATGGACATAACATTACTTGAACCATTCCCTTCCTCATGCATATTTTTAAATTTTAATGGATGTTAGAAATACAGTGTTGAGCAATGTGTTGAGATTGTGACCTCTGAACTCATGGCACTTATAATTTTGTGAAGGAATAGGCATTAATAAAATAAATGCATACATACAAACCAAAGTAAGTGCTATGGAGATGACTTTTGTGAGATCCTTTAATAAAAGCAAGTTTCTATTACAGGAGAGTATCGGTATGCTTCAGAACTGCAAGAAGGGCAACAAGTTTGTATGTACCACAGAAAATGAAAGGGAGAGTAATGTGAGATTAAGTTGGAAAGCTATGCATGGGTTAGACTGGCAAGGCCTTGAGGGGTGATGTTTTGTTTTTCCTAAGAAATATGGGAAGCAATTGAAAAGTTTTTATGTAATAGATGTTATATTAAAGTTTTTCTTTTGAAAAGATCATTGTAGCTGAAATATGGATAAATATGTTACAGTGGTGTCAGAGTGGCTATGGGGAGATTATTAAAAAGTTGTTCAGCCGGGCGTGGTGGCACACGCTTGTAATCCCAGTACTTTGGGAGGCGGAGACTGGAGGATCAGCTCTCTTGCTCTCTCTGTCTCTCTCTCTCTCTACTTAGTGAGGCCCTCCGCAACTT
>PVJS01058444.1:0-11780 GCA_004027185.1 Glis glis
AAGTATACATGCACACATCAGTCAATTAGCCCTCCCCCAATTTCCACCCCCATTCCCTCACCCTTCCCTCCTTCTCGTGCTCAGCATAGTAGTTGACTTTGATAAGTTTGTGTATGTACATCCTATGCATTAGGGTGTTTCCCTCTTCCCCCTTCCCATCTCCCTCAGTTAGGTCACCTTATTTACTCATCTAAGGTTTTATCCATCTTTGTCAGGAGTCCCTCCTATGCCCTATTCTCCCTAGCTTCCACATACTAGGGAGAGCATCTGACTTTTCACTTTTTGTGACTGACTAATCTCAGCGTAATGTTCTCTAATTCCATCCATTTCCCTGCAAATGACGTAATTTTGTTCTTCTTTAGGGTAAAATTCCTTTGTGTACATATCCCATAGTTTTGCGATCCATTCATCTCTTGATGGACATCTTGGCTCGTCCCATAGTTTAGCAATTGTGAATTGTGCAGCTATAAACATAGATACACATGCATTAGTCTGGTAATTTGGTTTCAGTTCTTTTGGGTAGATGCCCAGAAGTGGTATTGCTGGGTCATATGATAGGTTCTTTCCCATTCTTCTGAGGATCCTACACACTGTTTTCCAAAGTGGTTACACTAATTTGCAATTCCACCAACAGTGTATTAGAGTTCCTACTTCTCCACATCCTCACCAGCATTTGTTATTGTTTGTGTACTTAATGATTGCCATTCTAATTGGCTCACCCATTACTTTCTGCCTGCTATATAAACCAGCTATTTAGATAGTTACAGAGTGCTAGCTATAGAAAATGATATATTCTACCTGGATGTAGAAAAGAACATAATTTTAAATAGTAAGATACTTCCTACCCCAATTACAATACTGATATTGCTGCCACAATTATATCCCTGTATATTTAGATAATTTAAGGTACCTGATATTTCAAGATAACCTGATTACAGGAAGGCTAATAAAACATAAAGTCTGTATCATGCTTTGCATTTTACAAGTTATTTCATATCACCCAATATGGAATTTAACTCCCACTCACTCTGCAGTTATCAATTTAGAAATTTCTTTCACCGGGAACCTCCCTGATCTCTCTAAATTGAATCAGATGGTCCTGCCACAGGCTTCTCTAGCACTGAGCTCCTTTCTCTGTCTGACTATGTCATACCCATCTGAACTCTGTAAGAACAGAAACTATTTCTACTTCACTCATCCGTGTATATCCAAAACCTAGTATAATGCTTGGCACACATTAAACATTTAAAACATACTTGTTAATGAATGAACAAATGAACAAAAGAAGTGTTCAGACAACTTAAGAGTAAAGGAAAAAGATATTTGGAAGGTCAAGAGTTTACTCAGCTATACAGGCTGAGGGTCAGGTCATCTACACAGTTCTTTTTTCCATTTTTGCACCAACAGATTTTCTAAAATGCAGATGCATTATCATAATGGCTCCTGTAGCTGCAGGTCTAATAGTAGGCAAGATGAGAACAGGACAGAAATGTTGATGTCTTTTTTTTTCTTAACATCTGGGTCCATCTATGAAATGTTTTCAAATAAGAAACTGCCTGAAAGCTTCCTTTTTTGTTAATGGTACTATTGCTATTCATTGGGAACACAGCTTACATTGGGTACCTTTTGGGTCATAGCCATACACATTAGCTCACCTTATCAAACATACAGAATACACCAGAATAAAAGAAGATGGTGGAGATTATCTCCTTCCTATGACTTTGTAAACCTCACATAAGAGCTTGAAGGCCTGGGAAGTGATAGATAGGGGATTTTATCTTTCACAAAATAATCACAAACATAGTTAAACCAACTGCACCCTAGAGGCCCATACTGATGTGTAATGGGAAGTACAAGTCACATGACTCTGGTCAGAATGTGGCTCTTTCAATCCCCAGAATAGCTGATCGATTAAATAATTTTGGCGCCACTTAGGCTAGAACAAAATGGCTCGCAGAAAAGTGGACTATAACTAACATCCAAATTTCTACCTCCAATAAGTGATACAATTTCCCCCACTTCCTCCCCTCCTCCCCCACCCCTCTCCCTGTTTAAGCCCCCATAGGAATCGTTTGTCATCCCTGAAAGCCCAAACGGCTGACTTTAAAAATATATGTTTATAAAATACTCATACTACGCTCTGCCTCTTAGACTCCCTTGAAATAAAGCAGCCATAATCTCTGTGACAGTTGCCGCCATTAATGCCGATCATAAAAGCTGGTGAACAGGCCGAGCTGCTGATTTACCATGCATTGCTATGCGTATATGTCCTCTTTCTAATAAAAATCAGGGGAATTATTACTTTCTGAAAGCTTAGCCCTTCAACATTTGTATTATGAACCTCCTCTACAATAAGATTTCAAATGCTTCCTATACTATTTTTTTTCTTCCCCAGGAGCCGCCAATATGAATGTGCCACACTTGAGTCCCGTGGCACACTGAACTGAAAAAGCATATGTCCTACACCTGTAGCGGGAAATTCAGTGTTTAGGGAGCAATGAAGCGAGCTGTAACTCAGGCTTAGAGATAAATGCTGTTTGAGACCACAGTTCGTTTATAGATATAATACAATTTGAAAAGCTTAGGTATCTTTCTGGTAAGGATTTTTACTCTCAAGATTCAGATTTTAAAAGTGTCACTACAACTTTGGATATGAATAATATCTTATTATTTTCCATTTTATTTAACAGATTATTATAAATGATGTCAAATAACACTAAAAGTATATAGCAATAAGGTAAACCAAAGCCAAGCATGATGACACACACCTGTAATTCCAGTACTTGGGAGGCTGAGACAAGAGGATCACAGATTTGAGTACAGCCTCAGCAACTTAACAAGACTCTCAATGACTTAGACCCTGTTTCAAAATGAAAAATAAAAAGGGCTGGGGGTGTAGCTCAGAGGTAGAACACCCCTACGTTCATTCCCCAGTAACACACACAAAAAAAATAGAATAAGGTAAACCAAATGCTGGAATCGTTGGCAAATAAATCTGGACAAGAGGTAGGACTCCAAGAAAATATGGTATTAATTTGGTTTAGCTTGATACTTTATAGGATACTTTTACTTAAACCAAAATTATATTCTGTAAATATTCCCATTAAATGGAAAGTGATTCCTTGGTATCTCACATACACACACAATACCTGCACAAACACGTGCATGCCTTAAAGAAATAAAAAAAAATCCAGAAGCTCAAACCAGTACTATGACTCATATTACTTGAACTCAATCATTGTGCCCCCTTCCCAAGATGAACTAAAGCCATAAAGTCAATTCCATAATTTGTTTACTTTTATTCCATCCTTTAACAAATATGTATTGAGAACTTACTGGCTAGAAGTCAACTTGCAAGATGTTCGAGATACAATGAAGAACAGAACAAATGCAATCCTTTCTCTTACATATTTTATTTTCTATGGGTAGAAATTCACTCTTAAACTTACTTCTAAAAGTGGAGATAAAAAACAAAGTTACTTGAAACTGTCTTGAGTAGCATATACTATTATGTGGCAGAGCACACTGTCATATTCAGAGGCACACGGTCTCAAATTATGTCAATTCTGCATGTGCCATTTGTGTCTCCATAGAGTCACCAGCATTGTGCCTTCCTAATGATCAAAATGATTAGAGTTGAACCACTGAAGTTAAGCTTTCACCTGAATTCTGTCTGATATACCCTAGGAAGGGAACTGGAAAGAGAAATTAAAGGGTTATGCAAGTAGACTCAGAAGACAACATTATGAACAATTTGCAGGGAATGGGAGTGAGTCCTGAATAGTGTCAAACACACAGCAAACACTCTCAGATGGATGGATAAGTGAATGGACAGACTGATGGGGAAGAACCTTGAAAAAGGAAAGGAAAATCCTTAATGTTTTTTTTTTTATTTCAGTACTGGGGATTGAACCCAGGGGCATTCTACCTCTGGGCTACACCCCCAGCCCTATTTTTTATTCTTTATTTTGAAACAGGGTCTCACTAAGTTGCGAAGGGCCTCACTAAGTAGCTAAGGCTGGCCGCAAACCCGGTTCCTCTGGTCTCAACCTCCCAAGTACTGGGATTACACACATGCACCACCATGCCTGGCCAAAAATCCTTAATTTTACATGCAAACAACATCATTAGCAATCAGAGAGATGCAAATCAAAACTACCCTGAGATTTCACCTAACCCCAATTAGAATGGCAATCATTAAAAACACAAACAACAAATGCTGGCGAGGATGTGGAGAAGTAGGAACTCTGATACACTGTTGGTGGGATTGCAAATTAGTGCAACCACTTTGGAAAACAGTGTGGAGGATCCTCAGAAGAATGGGAATGAACCTACCATATGACCCAGCAATACCACTTCTAGGCATCTACCGAAAAAAACTGAAACCAAACTACCAGACTAATGCATGTGTATCTATGTTTATAACTGCACAATTGCCAAACTTTGGAACCAGCCAAGATGTCCATCGACAGATGAATGGATTACAAAACTATGGGATATGTACACAGTGGAATTTTATGCAGCCATAAAGAAGAAAAAAATTACATCATTTACAGGGAAATGGAGAGAACTGGAGAACATTATGCAGGTTCAAGGCAAGCGACTTGTCAAGGTCCTTTGCAACTTAGCAAGACCCTGTTTCAAAATGAAAAATAAAATGGGGCTGGAGGTATAGCTCAGAGGTAGATGGCCCTGGGTTCAGTCCCCAGTACCACACACAGACACACACAGACACACACACACACACACACACACACACTTAACCTGCTTAAGTCAGCCAGTTAACAAATAGGTTTCTAGGATTAAAGTCTGGACATTCTAAGCCGGGCGTGGTGGCGAACGCTTGTAATCCCAGTACTTGGGAAGCTGAGACTAGAGGATCCGGGTTTGCAGCCAGTCTCAGCTACTTAGTGAGGCCCTCCACAACTTCATGAGACCCGGTTTCAAAATAAAGGATAAAAAATAGGGCCAGGGGTGTAGCTCAGTAGCTCAGAGGTAGAACGCCCCTGGGTTCAATCCCCGGTACCGCAAAAAAAAAAAAAAAGTCTGGACATTCTAACCATTCCCATACAGTTCTATTTTCGTAGATTGTTCTATTTAGATCGATCACGTTAAAATCTATTTAAGGGAATAGATGTGGATAACTATAAATTTGTCAAATGTAAGAAAAACACCATGAAACACTATAAATAAAATTATATGTTGTCTTCAAGAAGTAAATATCACATGCAGTTGAAAGGGTCAAAATCTGTAACCAAAGATCAATGACCACACTTGACAATACATTCCAAGTTGTATAAGGCATTTTCTTTGAAACAACTGACCATGCTGATATCTATTAGTCTCTCAACAGAAATACACTATTTCTCTTTCTTCTTTATTTAAAATTCAGAGTTAATCCTTCCCTTCTCTGTTTCTGGAATACTTTGTACACGTTGCTATCATTTATTTAAATATCTGTTCCCTCCACATAGGTAAGGCTCTTCACCATACTTTCTCTCTATCCTGACTGCCTAGAACTGACATGTAGCAAATATCCAATAAATGTTCAGTCAATAATCTGTAAGGCACCATTCTGTACTTAAAACCTCTATAATTTCCTCAACCATTAATTGTATATGTACAAGGAGACAAAACTAAAAATGGTAAATACATGCCAGTTGTGTCACTACACCCTTCTACTCTGCAAGAGCTGTGGCTAATCAATTACATTTGTTTCTTCTGAGCTCAGATTCATCTGCCACATCACTTTCAGCGCAACATCCTCGTAGACACTGCCAGTTGACAGAGGCCTTGTTATCCATTAATACCCGTGTGTCATGCTTGACCTGGACCAAGTCACATAATTTCAATATGTGTACCTTTTTACCACTTAGTACTTTTTCTTGTGAGGAAAGAAATCACATGGGCATCCCGGGGAAATCTTACATAAGTGGAGGCACAGATTTTATTTGAGCCAGCTGGGTCCCAAGAGCCAGTAAACAGACCACTGCTGACCTGCAATTGATTTTCTCACCACTTCATAAAAAAAAAAAGGAGAAGAAAATAAAAGAAAAGAAAAAAGAGAAAAATAGCCCAGATACTAGTCTGGCTGGCTGCATTAGAATCACCTGGAGTGTTTTAAATGTACAAACCCCCTATCTTGAATCAACACCTTTATCTAAGGATTAAATCTAGAAACTGTGTGAATATATGTATATGCTGAGGTTTAGCTACTGCTGAATGTTTATGCGTGTGTGTAACATTTCAATCGTATGTTTTTGAAAAAGAATATTTTTTCTAAAACTCGTCATACTTACTATTTTTCATTTTAAGATATCTTCCATTTATAAAATAATGGAAATAATAGTAGTAGTAAGAGTGTATTTGTCTATTTCTTGTAATGCCATAGTTGTCAAAATAAAGAAACCAGCCAGAAATCCATTTTCATTCAAAGTTGAAGAACTTCTTGGGAGATAACTTAGACCAAGGGGATAAAGGGTCAAGAGGACCAGCTAGGCTAAACAGCAAACACTGCTTCACAGAACTGGGGTCAGGGTAGAAGCGCTGGGGGGGTTGTTCTGGTGCTTGTCATGTGCCTGTCCCTGGCATGGCCCCATGCATCCATGCTTGGTTTTTAAGTCTAAGTGTCAGGCAGTGGGATCATGAAAAGAAAGAGGCAGATTATAAGGTAAGAAACAAAAAGACCCAAGCTCTTTCCTTAAAATCTCTGCAAACTGTCAAAGTCAGAAAGAACTCTCCGCAGTGCAGCATGAGAGGGGCAGAGGCATCCCTCTACTTTCCCATGTGCCCCTGGGTAGCTCTGGCACCAGTGAGCCTTCAGTATAGCTGGCAGGGGCAGTTCAGTGAGAGACAAATTACAGTGCCTGATCAAAAGGGGCAACAGAGCTGGAGAGGGCTGGGAGTCAGCAGTGTCTGAGAGACAGAAGTTCCAAGAGGGGGCAGCAGTGTCAGGCTGTGGTAAGGACCCCAGCCGCAGGCGCAGGGGAGCCCAGCAGCCCGTCCAACATGGAACGCTGTTTAGGGGATGCCATGTGGGGTTCTCTGTAAGCATTTATCTCCCAGAAACATGTATGATAAATAGAGAGGGTTCTTTGAGGGGGGGCTTGAAATCAGCATTAGTAGGCTCTGCCAAGAGCCCAAGAAATTTTGATATATAATGTGATCTTTACCCATTTAAAATCCCAGAGTAGTGTACTCCATAGAGCAAGCAGTCTCTAGGAAATAAGAGTTTAGGGCGCAATAAAAGGTTCTGTAGGGGAACTCTCTCACAATCCTCCAGGTTCTGAGTCTCTTTTGTTCACATACCCACAAGGGCAAACGACCCTAATAACGGAAGCATCAAAACTCATCAAAGCATGACCTGAATGACCCCAGGGAAAATATTTTTCATATCCATTACGTTCTGATACTCCAAATAAATGAGGATGTCTGCCATCCACCCAGTATATGTGCATTAACCCAGTTGGTCTACCAGAAAGAGCCCCCATTCCCTGGCCAAAGCAGTTGGCTAATTTAACCTCCTAACCTGGCTGTAGCAATTGGTATGAAAATCAAATTAGCAGCTGGGCGTGGTGGTGCACGCTTGTAATCCCAGTTCTTGGAAGGCTGAGACCTGAGGATCACAGGTTTGTGGCCAGCCTCAGCTACTTAGTGAGGCTATCTGCAACTTAGTGAGACCCCGTTTCAAAATAAAGAATAAAAAAAATAGGGCTGGGGCTGTATCTCGGAGGAAGAAAGCCCCTGGGTTCAAACCCCAGTACCGGAAAAACAAAAAGGAAAACCAAATTAGCATTTCTTTTTCCCTAGCTTCTTTTCATGTGGGAGTTGACAGAGTTGACTGCTTTTGTTGTGATTTGTTTTGTTCTATCTGATTGAGCACCTGTTCCACCTGGAGAAGGTTCATCTTCAGTGGAACAAATGAGATTGACACAGAAAGAAGCAGAGAGGGGAGATGGAAAAGGAGAGTGTGCAGATGGCATTCAAGATCTTAGTTTCCATATCTGAGGTCTTCAGAGCCATTGTAGTTCCTATTGCAATTACTTTGACTACCTGAGCTACTCTCGGTGCCTAAATAAATTCTCTAGTCCTAATTGAGTTTCTGT
The DNA here is from genome assembly GCA_004027185.1 of Glis glis. Taxonomy (NCBI): domain Eukaryota; kingdom Metazoa; phylum Chordata; class Mammalia; order Rodentia; family Gliridae; genus Glis; species Glis glis. The sequence continues at coordinate 8,106 of PVJS01058444.1, forward strand.
CACATGGAACCAAGAGAATCCATGGCTCAAGGATCAGTTAAGATGCTTTCAGCTGCAATTAAGAAAATTTACTAACAGTAACTTAAGCCTTAAGGATATTTATGGTCAACAAGTTGTGAGTTGATCCCATATTCAAAAATACTGACAAGAACCAAGTTTCTTTTTCTCCTTTTAGTCTGTCACACTCAGAATGTGGAAATTTGCCTCAGGCTTATATCCTCATGGTCACCAGATGGCTGCCACACCACGTAGGCATCATAGCCTCACATCATAGCATCCAAAGTAGGAAAAGAAAGAAAAGGACAAATGAGCTTTGTCATTGAACTAAGAAGAAAATATTCCCCAGAAGATCCCATAAAATTTCCTCTTATACATCATTGCCTAGAACTCAGTTGCTTAGACTGATGACTGGTAAAAGAGAAAAGTAGAGCCCTGACTGGCTTCTGCATCACAATTTATCTCTTGGCTTGGTAGTGCGCTCACAGTATTCTGTTAACAAAGTAGAAAGGGAAATTGATGTTAGAGTGAGCAACTGTCACTGTCTTTCCCAACTCTGTAGGAATTTGAGGTCTAAGGACTCTAATTGCTATCATATTTCAACCTAAACTCTTGAATGATGACAGTGAAGATGATGATGAGAATTAGTAAGTATAACTCTAGAGCAGGACTGTTCTAAGGCATTTACTAAATCCTTTATACAATTCACTGCAACTTCCAACATCCAATGAGGTAGGCATTATTATTATTACCATTATATTAGACATAAGTAAAATGATTCATCTAGGAACTAAGCAACTCACGCAAAGCAGCAACTGGAAAGTATGGTGTTGGGATCTGAATTTTGGAAGTTTGACCTGGAGACAAAAATCTGCTACATTGTATTACACCAGACTCTTCTCTCTCTAAAATCAAATGAGGGGATCATATTAAAATATACATGAAGTTTTATGCACTGGAAATGCATTGTTGTTAAAACATTATTTCTCCCAAGGCTGACCTTGAAATTAAAGTTGCCATATTTCCAAAAGAATACATTAATTCCAAAATGTAGATCATTCTCACTAACCTCCTTTCTGTTCTTTCCTATGCACACAAATGACAGGATATAGGATTAGAAAATCCTCTGTACAGGGAAACACAGAACAATTCAATTAATAATTTCAATTTCATTTGGTATTAAAGGTGTTTTAAAAATAGATGTCTTTATCTCAATGAAAGCAAGACCATTAAATGAAAAGAAGTCCCTCTGAAGATTGAGAGCTCAATGGCACTAAATTAGTCAATGGATTTAAAATTACAAAGACTTAAAGCCCAGGGAAGATTTTATAGGGTCTTTTATCCAGTGACTTTGGATAGTAGACCTTGGGAGAAAGACAAAATTCATTCTAAAAGATGCATAAGAAGCTAAAATTTAAAAAAACAATGTACTCTTGTAACTGTTTAAAAAGAAGGCAAATGACATTGAACAGCCTAATATGATTTTCCAAGTAGAGTACATTAAAAACAGAGGGGAACAAAGTAAATTTAGATTAAGCTAATCTAAAAGTTAAGTAAACAGAATTTATTAGAATTTAGGAATTCTAACTTTCTGTTCTTGTTCTTAATGATGTGAACTATTAGTTATACAGGGAAACTTTTAAAAAATGAGCATAATTCTTGTCTCAACAGTTTCCCTTTAATTAACTCTCTGGTCTAGTGTCAGCCAATTGTTTTCAAACGGTGATTAACTTCTGCTCCACTGTGTGAGCAGTGACCACACTGTGTCTCCACAGCAGCTGCCGTTTCATACCTGAAGAGGCAAAGGATATGAATGCCTGCTGAACTGGTATAATAACCGGGGAACAGAACAATGAAAACGTCCTTGAAGTCTTCAACAGACATCGCTAATAACTTCCACTTAGCCATGGAAATGACTTTTTCTCTTGGTCTCTAATAAAAAAGTGAACAGTGTTATCACTATAATCTTATATGTTAAATAAAATAAATTACAAACCTAATGTTAGACAACCAAATGTATATAAGCAACTCATACTTATACAACAAATCATGCAGTCCAGGTCTGTTTTCAGAGGGTTGAGTGAGGGAAAAAGAAGTTTGCTTTAAGTATTTATTCATATCAAGCACCCCCATCTATCTAAGGACTGAACTAGAGATGAGAGATAGAAGTGAGGTAGGCCTGAATCTTGTCACTATTAAACTAAAGCTGCTTCTATACATATTTTATGTTTGGCCTAAAAATCTCTCCATACAGAGCAAACTATAACCTAACTTAATATGTAAACTGACTGTAAATTTACCTAAGACCATACTCGTACCAAGCAGCCATGTCTCGGCCAATCAGAGCAACTGAACTTCTAGTCTATAACAGGCTGAGAGTTGACAAAATATGACCATATAAGGCAATGTTGGTTGTATCCAATCACACTGTTTTCATATGTCACTTCCTTTCTCTGGCTATAAATACAGCCTGCACAATTTTAGTCTGGACTGCTGCCCAATTCGCAACTTGTTTTTTTGCTCAAATAAATACTTCTAGATATAATTTGCCTGAAGTTTTATTTTTGATATCATCATAATAACTATCAAAAATCCACCAAACATCAAAAAATCTATCACTCTCTAAAACAGATACAAAATTTTACCATTAATTCAGAAATCCATACATTCCACTGACCATTTGTATAACCTGTTCTATCTTAGTTTTACTTGAGTATTTAAAAATAACATTTTCAAACACCCATAAGATTTCAAGAAATTAAAAAAACTCACTAAAACCATTCCCATAACATTTTCAGGAGAAAACATCATAACAAACTGATTCTTTTAGTACATTGGTTCCACTCAACAATAAAAGATACAGGAGCTAAATTAGTCCACTAATCTACTAGATATTAATGTGACACTCTTCCTGGTATCTGCTAGTTTCTATATATCTAGAAATAGTTTGGTATGCAATCCATAAAGAATCTGAATGACTCAAACAGCTCTTAACTGTCATCTCAAATTTTTAGTTTAATTGGAAACTAAATATCAAGAAATTCTTTCTTTTAACTCAAATCCCACATTTTTTAACTTGATCACCTTCTTACCTTGTTGTGAAACAATAAGAATAATGCTTACAATTTTCTGCCCTCTTTTTCTTAATAAGAAGTTGATATGTTTATAACTGCACAATTCACAATTGCCAAACTTTGGAACCAGCCAAGGTGTCCATCAACAGATGAATGGATCACAAAACTATGGGATATGTACACATGGAATTTTATGCAGCCACAAAGAAGAACAAAATCACATCATTTGCAGGGAAATGGAGAGAACTAGAGAACATTATGCTAAGTGATATTAGTAAGTCACTAAGAGTAAAAAGTTGGATGTCCCCCCTAATTTGTGGGAGCTAGATAGAATGGGACTTAGAAGGGACTTAGAAGAGAAGAAGAAATCTTTAGATGGACAAAGAAGGTGACCTAACTGAGGGAGTTGGGAGTGGGGTAGAGGGAAACACACTATAGCACATGATGTACATATACAAACTTATAAGACTCAATCACTATCCGGAGCATGAAAGGGAGGGAAGGGGGAGGGAATAGGGTGGGATTGGAGGGAGGGCTAAATGGGCAATGTGTGTATGTATGATGTTGATACCCTGACATATATCAAAATGTATAATTACAATGC
>PVJS01058445.1:0-11780 GCA_004027185.1 Glis glis
GCAACCTCAGATCTCCCTCTCTGGTCTCAGTCTGACCAGTGTCTGGCTAATGCTCCGAGTGCTGGGGCCCTGCGCAGCTGCTCCTGCTCCCCGGGCCCTCTCTTCCCAGGTGGATGGAGGCCGAGTAAAGGTGGAGACCAAGCGTGTGCGGCCCTGCACCCTGGATCCCGCAACCCAGAAGCTCATCACCAACATCTTCAGCAAGGAGATGTTCAAAAACGCCATGGCCCTCATGAACCTGGGTGAGGGTCCAGGGCCAGGCAGGGTGGCAGGCCCCGGGGTGGCAGGATGCAGGGCTGAGTCTCCCCATTCGTCCATCCCCCCACCCTAGACGTGAAGAAGATGCCCCTGGGCAAGCTGAGCAAGGCGCAGATCGCACGGGGCTTCGAGGCCTTGGAGGCGCTGGAGACAGCCCTGCAAGCGCCCACGGCTGCTGGCCCGAGCCTGGAGGAGTTGTCCTCGCACTTCTACACAGTCATCCCGCACAACTTCGGCCGCAACCGACCCCCGCCCATCAACTCCCTTGAGCTCCTGCAGGCCAAGAAGGACATGCTGCTGGTGAGGGCTGGCCCGTGGGCGGGCCAGAGCGAGGGCACCCAACGGGCAGGCTGGGCACAGGATGCGAGGGACAGATGGCCGAGAAGGCCCACAGGGATGGACCGCCGCGGGCAGGCTGAGTGACAGGGGAGGGAAGGCCAGACGGATAGAGGGCGTAGGGATGGACAGGTGGACAACAGGTGGGGTGGCTGTGGGACCAGACGTGGGAGAGGAGGGCGAGGCCGGAGGTCCGGCTGGCTGACTGCTGCCGGTGCCCGTCTCCGTAGGTGCTGGCAGACATTGAGCTGGCCCAGACCCTGCAGGCAGCTCCCGGGGAGGAGGAGAAAGTGGAGGAGGTGCCACACCCGCTGGACCGAGACTACCGGCTCCTGAGGTGCCAGCTGCAGCTGCTGGACTCTGGGGAGCCTGAGTATAAGGTGAGCTGGAGCCTGGCGCGGGGGCACAGCCTGTCATGCCAGGCCTCGGGAGGCTGAGACAGGAGGATCACAGGGGCAGGGCCAGCCTCAGCAACTTATAGTGAGACCCTCAACAACTTAGCAAGACCCAGTTTCAAAACAAACAAACAAACAAAAAAAACAGGGCTGGGGATGTAGCTCAGAGGTAGACTGCCCCTGGGTTCCATCCCCATGCACGCACAAAAATGGTGGGGCCTGCAGAGGGCCATCCCTGGGCTCACCTGTCCCCAAGGTCCCCAGAGGAGGGCTGGGCCTGGGCCTTCTCTCCCTGTCTCTGGGGCCTGAGGAGAGCTCTGGGACCAGGGGGACCCCAGAGGAGATTGGTCCTGGAGCCTCCCACCCTCGGCCCCCGGCTTCTGCTCCCCTACAGGTGATACAGACCTACCTAGAACAGACTGGAAGTGACTACAGGTGCCCGGCTCTGCAACATGTTTGGAAAGTGAACCGAGAAGGAGAGGTGAGGGAGATGCCCCGGCCCTGCCGTCGCCGCCCTGTCCCTTCGGAAGATAACCTTGGCTCATCTGCCTCTTGGCGAGGTGGCCCAGCATCCCTGACCAGGTTCCGTGGGGCTGTGTGTATGAGTGACCGGAGGGCTCACCCAGGCCCTGGCCATACCATCTAAGCCACATGGCGGGCCTCTCCCATCCAGGAAGCTCGGTTCCAGGCCCACTCCAGGCTGGGTAACCGGCGGCTGCTGTGGCACGGCACCAACGTGGCCGTTGTGGCTGCCATCCTCACCAGTGGGCTCCGCATCATGCCGCATTCCGGTGGCCGCGTGGGGAAGGGCATCTACTTCGCCTCAGAGAACAGCAAGTCAGCCGGATACGGTGAGCGCCCCCTGAGCCAAGGCCTGGGCGGGTACAGAGGCACCAGGTGGATCGGGCTCCGGCTTTGCCCACTAGAAACTCGCAGTGGACCTGAGCAAGGACCCCTGAAAGGGGTACTGACCCAAGTGCTCAGTGGGCCGTCCTGGGGATTGGGGGGACTCAGAGGAGAATACTGAAGGTCAGGGACAGCCTCCCAGAGACGGTGCTACAGACAGGATGAGCCCACCAAGGTGAAAGAGGAGCCTTCAGGGCAAGAGGGAGGCACAGAGGCCCGGAGGCTGAGGCAGGTCGTGACTTCCGAGTTCTGAGCACATCCTGACACAAGCTCAGCGCCATGCCTGGTGGGGCCAAGGCTGGGGGCCGGGACCATCAAGGGGGCCTTCCCCAGAGAGCAGTGGAGAGCCCAGCAGGACGTGTGCACAGCGGGACCTCAGTGGCAGAGGTTGGAGGCTGAGAGAAGGTGGCGGAGGCTGGAGGCTGCAGGCTGCAGGGAGGCCATGTTCTCACTCAGGCCAGGCTCGACAGGCGTCCAGGCCAGGGCTATGGAGGCAGAGGGAGAGAGTCCATGAGATGGACACGTGGGAGGCGGATGCGCAGCACGTGCAGGAGGGTCAGAGGGGTCCCCAGTGAATTCTCAGTTCATGGACGGGGGTGTCCTCACTCAAGTGGCCTGCCCAGGCTGTCCACAGCATAGGAGGCCACCACCCACCTGTCCCAGGATTTGTCCAGATGGAGCTGAAGCTCTGAGATTGCTCAGGACTTGGGGAAGGCAGTGGGGCCTAAGAAAGAGTGGCTTTGAGCTGCGATGGTGGCACATGCTGTAATCCCAATACTGGGAAAGCTGAGACAGAGGACCACAGGTTCAAGGCCAGCCTCAGCAACTTATCATGACCCCACCCCTGGCAACTTAGCAAGACCCTGTTTCAAAGTAAAAAGTAAAAAGGGATGGGGGGGTGTAGCTCAGAGGTATAATGCCCCTAGATTCAATCCCTACTACCCCCCCAAAAAAAGAAAATGTGGCTTTGGAGCAGGGCGTGGTGGTGTATGCTTGTAATCCCAGTACTTGGAACACTGAGACAGGAGGATCACCGGTGTGAGGCCAGCCTCACCTACTTAGCAAGACCCTCAGCAACTTAGTGAGACCCTGTGTCACAGTAAAAAATCAAAAGGACTGGGAGCCTGATGCGGTGACACATGCCTGTAATTCCAGTACTTGGGAGACTGAGAGGAGGATCGCAAGTTCGATGACAGCCTCAGCAATTTACAAGGCCCTCAGCACCTTAGTGAGACCCTGATTCAAAATAAAAGGCAAAATAAGGCTAAGGGTATAGGAGAGGAGGCCCTCCCTGGGTCTGGTCACCGGGAGGCCATTACCGACTTGGTCATTACTGGCTGGCCATTACTGCAGACCTGCAGGTCCTGGCTACAGGGAGCGAGGAGTGGGGAGCAGTGGGGAGGGAGGGAGGTGTGCAGAAGAGCCAGCCAACATGGCATTGCCACTTGGGCAGAGAGGTCCCCCGGACTCAGGCAGGGGTCTGCGCTGCCCCGCTGAGCCTCCCCGTGTCCTCCAGTTACTGCCATGCGCTGTGGGACCCACCAAGTGGGCTACATGTTCCTGGGCGAGGTGGCCCTGGGCAGAGAGCACCACATCACCGTGGATGAGCCCGGCCTGAAGTGTCCGCCCGCTGGCTTCGACAGTGTCATCGCCAGAGGCTGCACGGAGCCTGGTGAGCCCGGGAGCCGGACAGGCCTGAGGACAGCGGGCAGCTGAGGTGGGGGACTGGGACATTTGCAGAGAGGAGGCGAGCAGGGAGGGGACTGAGGAGAGGGACATAAAGAAGCAGCCTTCCTCACAGGATCATTCATTGTGTTGATCAATAACCAACCACTGACTCACCATGTCACTCCTGGGCATCTGAGAGGGCTTTACCAAGTGGTGTCAGTAGCACACCCGTGATCCCTTGGGAGGCTGAGGCAGCAGGATCACAGGTTTGAGGACAGCCTTGGCAGTTTAGCGAGACCCTCAGCAACTTAGCAAGTCCCTATTTCAAAGTAAAAAATAAAAAAGGGCCGGGCGTGGTGGCACACGCTTGTAATCCCAGTACTTTGGGAGGCAGAGACCAGAGGATCCGGGTTCGTGGCCAGCCTCAGCTCGCTCTCTCTCTCTCTCTGCCTGTCTCTGTCTCTCTCTCTCTCTCTCTCTCTACTTAGTGAGGCCCTCCGCAACTTCGTGAGACCCAGTTTCAAAATAAAGTATAAAAAATAGGGCCGGGGGTGTAGCGCGGAGGTAGAACGCCCCTGGGTTCAATCCCCGGTACCTCAAAAAGTAAATAAATAAATAAAGAAATAAAAATAAAAAAGGGCTGGGGCATGCCAGGCGTGGTGGCACATTCTTGTAATTCCAGTACTTGGGAGGCTGACCACAGGACCCGGGTTTGCGGCTAGCCTCAGCTACTTAGTGAGGACCTCCGTAACTTAGTGAGACCCTATTTCAAAATAAAGAATAAAAAATAGGGCCGGGCGTGGTGGCGCACGCTTGTAATCCCAGTACTTTGGGAGGCGGAGACCGGAGGATCCGGGTTCGCGGCCAGCCTCAGCTCGCTCGCGTTCTCTCTCTCTCTCTCTCTCTTTCTTTCTCTCTCTCTCTCTACTTAGTGAGGCCCTCCACAACTTCGTGAGACCCAGTTTCAAAATAAAGTATAAAAAATAGGGCCAGGGGTGTAGCGCGAAGGTAGAACGCCCCTGGGTTCAATCCCCGGTACCGCAAAAAAAAAAAAAAAACCCGGTCGTAGTGGGGCACACTTGTAATCCCAGTACTTGGGGGGTGGAGACCGGAGGATCCAGGTTCGCAGCCAGCCTCAGCTACTGAGGGCCTCCACAACTTTGTGAGACCCGATTTCAAATAAAGGATAAAAACTAGGGCCGGGGGTGTAGCGCGGAGGTAGAACGCCCCTGGGTTCAATCCCTGGTACTGCAAAAAAAAAAAAAAAAAAAGAATAAAAAATAGGGCTGAAGATGTAGCTCGGAGGTAGAATGCCCTTGGGTTCAATCCCCAATACCTCAAAAAAAAAAGGGCTTGGGTCAGGCGTGGTGGCACATGCCTATAATACTAGTATGTGGTAGGCTGAAGCAGGAGGATTGTTGAGTTCGAGGTCAGCCTCAGAAACTTAGATCCTGGCCGGGCGTGGTGGTGCACACTTGTAATCCCAGTATTTGGGAGATGGAGACCGGAGGATCCAGGTTCGCGGCCAGCCTCAGCTACTTAGTGAGGCCCTCCGCAACTTCGTGAGACCCAGTTTCAAAATAAAGTATAAAAAATAGGGCCGGGGATGTAGCTCAGCGGTAAAACACCCCTGGGTTCATTCCCCGGTACCGCAAAAAAAAAAAAAAAAAAAAAGAATTGGCCAGGCGTGATTGCGCACACTTGTAATCCCAGTACTTGGGAGGCTGAGACAGGAGGATCGCAGATTAGCAGCCAGCCTTAGCTACTTAGTGATGCTTATAATCCCAGTACTTGGGAGGCTGAGACAGGAGGATTGCAGGTTGGAGGACAGCCTGAGCAAGTAGTGAGACTGTCATCAATCTAGTGAGACCCTGTTTCAAAAATAAGAATAAAATATTGCTGGGGGTATAGCTTGGAGGTAGAATGCCTCTGAGTTCAATCCCCAGTACCAAAAAAAAAAAGAAAAAGAAAAAAAGAATTAAAAATAGGGCTGGGGGTGTAGCTCAGAAGTAGAATACCTCTAGGTTCAATCCTCAGTATCAAAAATAAATAAGCCAGGTGTGGTGGCGCACGCTTGTAATCCCAGTACTTGGGAGGCTGACAGGAGGATCACAGGTTCGAGGACCGCCTCAGTGAGTAGTGAGACTCTGAGCAACCTAGCAAGACCCTGTTTCCAAATAAAAATAAAATCGGGCTGGGAGTGTAGCGCGGAGGTAGAATACCCCTGGGCTCAATTTCCAGTGCCACAAAAATAAATAAATAAATACACAAATAAATACATAAATAAAATGCAGTTTAGAGGTAGAAATGCACCTGGGTTCAATCCCCAGTACCACAAATAAGTAAATAAATAAATAAGTAAAAAATGGGTGAGGCCAGGCATGGTGATGCATGCTTGTAATCCCAGTACTTGGGAGGCTGAGACCAGAGGATGAGGATTCACAGCCAGCCTCAGCTACTTAGTGAGGCCTCCGCAACTTAGTGAGACTCTGTTTCAAAATAAAGAATAAAAAATAGGGCTGGGGGTGTAGCTTAGAGGTAGAATGCCCCTGGATTCAACCCCCAGTACCATCAAAAAAGAGTGGTTTCATTGACTGAACATTGAAGTGGGAGTAGGAGTTTCCCAGAAAGGGATAGGCTCTTCCAGGCAGAAGGCCCAACCTGAACAACAGCTTCGAGGCGGGTAAGGAGGGAATGAGCAGGAGTGGGGGGCGGAGGGACCCGGAGGTGCTGGAAGGCCTGAAGCCTTGAGCTCTGGGCGCCCTTGGCCCTGGCTGTGCCTTTCAGATCCGACCCAGGACATCAAGGTGGAGCTGGACGGCCAGCAAGTAGCGGTGCCCCAGGGCAAGCCGGTGCGGTGCCCAGAGTTCAGCAGCTCCTGCTTCTCCCAGAGCGAGTACCTCATCTACCAGGAAAGCCAGTGCCGCCTACGCTACCTGGTGGAGGTTCACCTCTGAGCTGCCAGCTGCCTCTCTCCAGGTCCTGCGAGAGAGTGGACCGTGAGCTTCAGTCTTCCTCCCCAACTCTGGCACCCCAAAATCACTCCTTCTGTTTATTTCCAAGACTGTGGTATATCCCTGGCCCATTGGCCTGCACCTGCAATCCCAGCTACTCAGGAGGCTGAAGCAGGAGAATTGCTCAAGCCCAGGAGTCCAGGCCAGCCTGGGCAAGAGTGAGTCCAGTCTCCAAAAATATATACAATACATGTGACAAATAACAATGTTTGGGCCAACAGTGGATTGCATTCTACCATGGCCCCTTGAGATTTTATTGCCTGGAGACATTGCAGCCATCTTATATGCGGGAATGCAACTCATCATATTCACACAATGATGAAATGCTGTTTCTGAGAATGTATCCTCATTTTTTCTTTTTTTGCTTTTTGTTTTGTTTTTGTAGTACTGGGGATTGAACCCAGAGGCATTCAACCTCTGAGCTACACCCCCAGCCCTGTTTTATACTTTATTTTGAAACAAGATCTCCTCGCTAAGCTATAGCATACTGACCTTGAACCTGTAATCCTCCTGTCTCAGCCTCCCAAGTACAGGGATAACAGGTGCACTACCATGCCCAGCCCATTGTTAAGTGACAAATGACTGGATGTTGTCATTACCTGTGCAATAGATCTCCTGAGCTTTTTCCTCCTGTCTAACTGAATTTTGTATCCTTTAACCCACATCTCCCCAGTTCCACTCCCCCCTCAACCCCTGGTTACCACTGATTGTGTGTGTGTGTGTGTGTGTGTGTGTGTGTGTGTGTGTGTGTGTTTTTACTGGGGATTGAACCCAGGGGTATTCTGCCTCTGAGCTATACACCCAGCCCTGTCTTATGCTTTATTTTGAACCAAGGTCTCACTGAGTTGTGCAGGGCCTAGCTATGTTGCTGAGGCTGGTCTTGAACCTGTGATCCTCCTGTCTCAGCCTCCCGAGTACTGGGATTACAGGCATGTATCACCACGCCCAGCTTCTACTCTCCTTCTGAGTTCAACATTTTTAGATTTCACATGTAAGTGAGATCACGTGGCATTTGTCTTTCTGTGCCTGGCTTATCTCACTTAGCATTGTGTCCTCCAGGTTGATCATGTTGTTGCAAATGACAGGATTTCCTTCTTCTAAAAGGCTGAATAAGCCCAGTACCGCAATAAATAAATAAATAAATAAATAAATAAATAAATAAATAAAAGGCTGAATAATGAGGACACCACGTTTTCTTTGCCTATGTATCCCTGGATAGATACTTGGGTTGATTCCCTGTGTTGGCTGTTGTTAACAGTGCTGCAATAAACATGAGCGAGTAGCCCTCTCTTCTTCACACTTCCATTTTGTCTGGAGTAGTGGGATTGCTGAACCCAACTAGGAGCATCTTTAGATTAAAGAAGTCGAAAGAGACGCAACAGCTGGGTGCAGTGTCTGACCCGAGACGGAACCCTGACCCGCTCTCTAGCACCTGCCCCCTCGTCTGTGGATGGGGTCACCTGGGGTGGTAACTGGCATTCCTGCCATGACCGCGAGGCTGTGCCCCTGCGATAGATGCTCAACTTGTTTGTCATGTCCAGGTCTGAGACCGCAGGGATGTTTGGTGCTAAGACAGGAGGAACGTTTGATTCATCTGGCAATGTCTAGGAGAGAGGACAGATCGCCAGGTGGCTCCCCAAATGACAAACAGTCCTGAGTTGATGGTGAGGGACCCCTTTGGAGACTCAATTATCAGAGGAGACAGGGTTTTATACTGAGGGCCCCGGGTGGGCAGGGGTACATGTGTGACCCCTATCAACCCATGTGAACACCCGCTACCATGGAGAGAAAGGAGACCCAGGCCCAGAGCAGAGGCCAGGGGCTCATGTTTAATAAACCTGCCGGTGCACGCCTGAAGTACAGCATACCCGGTGAGCACACCTGTCAGATGCACAACTGGCCAGGGTGGACAGCCCGGGCACACTTGGGTCTGGCCCGTCTCAGCCATGTCCCTCTAATTACAGAGCTTTGAGTAGGCTGCTGCATCTGGGTCCCAGCCATGAACCCCCACCTCACCCATCAACTTGGGAGGCGAGGCGCCGGGGCCACAGCCATGCCAGGGCCAACGGGGACCGGAGGAAAGGGCGGTCACCCTCTGGGATCCAGGAGGGCCTGGCAAGAAGGGGTGATATGGATCAGAAGATGCTCCTTGGATATTTCTCTTCTGTGCTTTTGACATTGTTGAAGAGTGCAGGCCAGTCAGTTCAGATACTGCCTCTCAGTTTGGGTTTGTCTGGTGTTTTGCCCTGATTAGATTCAGGGATGGCCTGGGCAGGAACACCACGTAAATGCTGTGCCCTTGGTGGGTCCTATCAGGAGGCACGTGTCTGCTTCCTGGAGAGGTTAATTAATCTGACCACTTTATTGAGGTGACGATGTCCACGAGGTTTTTCCACTGTAAAGTGACCATTCTCCCCTTTGTAATTAACCAGTACTCTGTGGGGGAAATGTTGAGAGCTGTCGTCCCATTTTTCATCAACTTTCGTTCACAAGCTTCAATATCCATTAATATTTACCCAAAGTCAATCACCTCGATCAAGTTTTGCTAAGATGATTGTAAATGGTAGTTACCAAAATCCATCATTTCTTTGTTTTGGTTTGGTACTGGGGATTGAACCCAGGGGTGTTCTACCTAGTTACACTCCCAACCCTTTTTTGTTTTGAAGCAGGGTCTCGCTAGGTTACTGAGAGTCTCACTACATTGCTAAGGTTGGTCTCAAACGTGTGATTCTCCTGTCTCAGCCTCCCAACTACTGGGATTATTAGAGGTGTGCATCACCATGCCCAGCTCATCATTTCTTTTTTTATGTGTGTGGTACCAGGGATTGAACCCAGGGGGATTCTACCTCCGAGCTACACCCCCAGCCCTACTTTTTATTCTTTATTTTGAAACAGGGTCTCACTAAGTTGCGGAGGGCCTCACTAAGTAGCTGAGGCTGGCCGGGAACCCGGATCCTCCCGTCTCAGCCTCCCAACTACTGGGATTACAAGCGTGCACCACCACACCAGCTTCCATCATTTCTTTTCTTTTTCTTTCTTTTATATATATATTAGGGATTGAACCCAGCGGTGTTCTACCTCTGAGCTACACCCCTAGCCTTATTTAATCTTTATTTTGAAACGAGGTCTCACTAAGTTGCAGAGGGCCTCGCTAAGTTGCTGAGGCTGGTCATGAACTTGCAATCCTTCTGTCTCAGCCTCCCAAGTACTAGGATTACAGACTTGCACCACCATGCCCAGCTCATCATTCCTTTTTTGTTTTGTTTTTGTGGTAACGGGGATTGAACCCAGGGGCATTCTACCTCCGAGCTGCACCACCAGCCCTATTTATTATTCTTTATTTTGAAACAGGGTCTCACTAAGTTGCAGAGGGACTAAGTAGCTGAGGCTGGCCGCAAACCTGTATCCTCCTGCCTTAGCCTCCCAAGAACTGGGATTTCAAGTGTGTGCCACCACACTCAGCCCAGCTCATCATTTGTTTTTTGGTTTTTGGGGGGGGTTTTTTTTGGTTTGTTTGTTTTTACTTAAATTTTTTTCAGTACTGGGGATGGAACCCAGGGGCAATCTACCACTGAGCTACACCCCCAGTCTTTTTTTTTTTTTGCAGTACTGGGGATTAAACCCAGGGGCATTCTACCTCTAAGCTATACCCCCAGCCCTATTTTATTCTTTATTTTGAAACAGGGTCTTAGTAAGTTGCGGAGGGCCTCACTAAGTAGCTGAGGCTGGCAGCCAACCTGCGATCCTCCTGTCTCAGCCTCCCAAGTACTGGGATGACAAGCGTGCGCCACCACACCTAGCTTTCTCCAGCCCTATTTAAATGTCCTTTCTCTGTCCTCAGTTCCCAGAACTCTTGGCTCCAAGACGCCCATCTCACTAATACAACATGTTCTCTCTTTGCCTGCCTGCTCCCAACAGTGAAGCCAGTGCCTTGCATGTTTAAAGAGTTCAGGGAGGGCCCAGCCCTGCCTGTAGTCCCAGCTACTCAGGAGACTGAGGCAAGAGGATCAGTAGAGCCCAGGAAGTCGGGGCCACCAGGGCAACATAGCAAAACCCGTCTCAACTCAAGAGAATTGAAGGAGACCAGTAATTGTACCATTGTGGGAAAATAGAATGAAGACCCAGCAAACACATTACATCCTTACAGTAAAAGCCTTACATCCTTCTCCCCTCGCCTGTCAACCCAGTCCTGTCCTGAGCCCTGGAGGTCTCAATGGCCTCCCAGGAGGCCTCGGGTTCTTCCCGCAGAGACATCGCAAAGGAGAGGAGACTTCGCAGGGCCAGAAAATGGAGGAAAGAGACACGATCTGAAAGCCAAGTGCCAGCGTCCTGGGTTCTCGGCCCAGCTCTGCCCGGACGCACACGGGCCTCAGTTTCCCTTTCCACTAAGTGGAAAAACACAGCTCACCTCTCGCTCTCAGAGTCGCCGGTCTTAGAAATAACTTTTCACAGCGTCTAAAGAAAAGGCACGTGTTCGAAAATTGCTTGGCAAGGCGATTTTACTTTTTTGCAAAAAAGGGTGCTCCAGGTGTGTGAGAGAGCGCACCTCACAAAGAACCCAGTGGGTCTTATATCCCTAACGCAAGGCTCCTCCTGCGCTGAACTCCTATTGGTGAGTTACAGCTTCACATTCTTCCCGATCAGCTACAGGGGAAGATGGGGGAGGATGGACAACTGGATTTTCTTAAGAGATGTTAAATTGGGGAAGGAATGTAAGTCCCTACCAGGTTACCAAATAGCCGTTTAAGTGAAAACTACCTCCTTTGACAGAAGATACAATTATATTCTCACACTGGAGATCTCGTTCATCTTGCCGCCACTCCTGGACTTGCCCGCGTCCCCCGCAGAGTCAGCCTGGGAGTAAATGACCCTTTCTTCGGCCACGGATCCCGACCACCCCGGCCGGCACTGATCTCCGGGCCCTCCAGAGCCCCGGGACTGGGAAAAGCGGTGGCCCCTGGCCCAGCGCAAGGCTTGCCAGGATTGGGCGGAAGGAGAGAGGGGCGAAGCGGGCTTCGGCTGGGGTCCTGGGCGAAGGGCTTGGGGAGAGTCCCGGGTTCGGAACGGATGCCTGTTGTCCCACAGCAACACTGCCCGCGGCCCGGGGCAACGCCATGCTCACCTTTCGCCGCCGCTTGCTCGCCGCTGCACCGGCCCCGGCCCGGGAGGCCGGCTTTACCCGCTTACGAGCCGCCGCTGGGGC
>PVJS01058446.1:0-11779 GCA_004027185.1 Glis glis
TTTTTTTATACTTTATTTTGAAACCGAGTCTCACGAAGTTGCGGAGGGCCTCACTAGGTAGAGAGAGAGAGACAGGGAGAGAGAGAGAGAGAGAGAGAGAGCTGAGGCTGGCCTGGAACCTGGATCCTCCGGTCACCGCCTCCCAAAGTACTGGGATTACAAGCATGCGCCACCACGCCCAGCTAAATTTTTCAGTTTTCTATTTTGGTCAACCTTACAAGTAAACTAGAAAAATGAACACTGTATCATATATTTCAATATGTTTTATCTTTTATGTTCATTATTTTCTGCTTGAGTTCATAAAATTAAAAATCAGTTATCAGTTGTTCCAAATGACTATCAAAGTATCTTGAATCTTACTACAACCTACTCCTTTACATTTTGCTCATTAGGAATAGTTTTATTTTTTCTTTCACTTTATGGATGCAAGTGGGGAGGGTTAGGGAATAAATAGTAAGGGAGTTTGTAAAATTATATGATACAGTAAACTGGAAAAATCATGTTATATGCCTCAGATTATATGTTCAATTAAGAAAATGACTGTGCTTTTTTTTTAAAAATCTATCTTTGCAGAAGAAAATTTGAGTCGTGTGTGTGTGTGTGTGTGTGTGTGTGTGTGCGCGCGCGCGCGCGCTATGGTCATTATTGGTATAAGGTTGTAAACTTCACTCTGTAGACATTTTGCAACCTGAGAAATCAAAGTAAAATATGCCCTTTTAGTTTCACTTGTGCCTTTCTTTTAATGAAGTAGAAAAGCTGCCGTACGCATGGCTAATTCTGACCAGCAAACACTAGGGGATAAATAATGTACAGGCAATTATCCAGCTTTTGAAGATCATCATTTCTTCAGGCCTGTTGAGAGGAAAGAACAATAGTTTTATTATTGCTGCAACTTATTTATTTATTTTTCTTACAAAGCATTTTCACATCCAAGTATTGAAGAAACTTCAAAATGACCTGCCAGGGAAGCAGAAAAAAAAGTAGCTGGTTGGTTTTGCAGCTCAAGGAAATTAAGTGTCCCTCATCACCTCTGCCCACACTCCCTGCCTCGTCTCACAGCTGCTTTGGCAGAGTTTATGCTTTAGCCAATTGTTTTGACCCTTTAATCCAGATTTATTTTTAACTTTCATAGAATCCTTTTAGCTTTCTCCTGATTTTATCAAGGAACTTTAAAGCTCTATTAGAAGTCATTTTCACAATATACCACAAAATCTTGAGTTTGCAAGTCCAAATGTATTAAATGATGTTGGAGGCATGGTGGTGGTAGTCGTAGCAGTAGAAATAGTAGTAGTAATGTTTCTTAAAATAAATATATACTGAGTATATGCCATGAGTTTTGCACAGTGGTATGAGACCTAAATTAAAAAATTAATGAGAATTAAAAAATATTTTTTCACTTAAGAGATGAGAAAACAAAATGAGGCTCAAGGAAATTAATAAGCCCAATGCTTTTGTCCTGGTGTCCCAACCTAAGTGTGTCCCCATTTCACCATCAGATAGCATTTACACCTAAATTGGTAGTACTGTTTTTCTTTTAATAACATTAGTGATGATCTTAAAGTCCTCTTATTTCATTCCTTTTGGGAAAAAAAAACTTAAAATTCACCTCCATTTCTAGTTTGTAATTTTGTCGGAGGTAGTAAGTCCTTGGGTCCTATAGTGCATCAATATTTTCTAAAGACAGTTGGAATGGCTCCTTTAATTTGATTCTCCTGGCCATTTAGTGAACTAGGACAGGTGGAATTACTTCCTCTCCTTAGAGCTGGGGAACCTGAAACTCAAAGATTGGAAATGTTTGGTCCAATTTCAAAGACGGGCAAGTTTGGCACTAGGACATTGATCTTACATCCCTACTCCATTGCTTTTTTTTTAAACAATGCTAAATTTAAAAATCTGGAGTAATTGCTATGTAATCTGTTTGATGTGGTCTACATGTTTGTGCAATGGCCTCTGGGATATGGTAATGTTTTATCATTATAGAGGCTTTCTTTTTCATGAGAAGCAGCAAAAATGAGCACCTCCAATACTGATTATTTATTATTTTAGGCCAAAAAGAAATGCTGTGTTTCCTTCAAAACCAAATATGACTTGACATCTAAACAATAGTCTTACTTGGCAAAGGAAAGATCAAAATTTCCACATTTGAATCATTAAAGCAAGATTTGATTATTATTTCAAATTTCACGTGGTAATTTTACCACTAAAGACTTGAATGAAACAATTATTTTTTGTACTGGGGATTGCACCCAGCGGCATTCTATCTCCGAGCTAAATCCCCAGCTGTTTTTGTTTTCTTTTGTTTTGAAACAGAGGCTCCCTAAGTTGTTGAGAGTCTTCTTAAGTTGCTGAGATTGTCCTCCAGTCTGAAACCCTCCTGTCTCAGCCTCCCAAGTACTGGGATTACAGGCATGCACCACCATGCCCAGCTTAATGTGTTAAATACAATATTTACTGTCCTAATTTTTTTCTGAATGTCAAGCAGAGTTGTCCAAACGTTTAGTGATATGTGTTGTACTTGTCTGGGAATGTATTCTGTTCTGCTATTGACTTACTATTGCAGAAGATGCCAAAATTGCCCAACCGAACCTCACAGTGTGTAAATATTGCACACTTTTTTAAATGACAGTAGCTATTATCATAGTAACTTAGAATTTAGATTTTCAGAATCAATCTCAGGAGTCAATCTCTTTTATCCTTTTTTATTCTCTGTAAAACATGATTCTGATCAACATATATATATATACTACATAGGTTATAACCATCATGTAAAGGGCCAATGTGTCTTGATGTCAGATTTCCTGAAGTGATGTACTCCAAATCTAGTAAATGCCTGGTGTCCATACTGATTCTTCACTCCAGGTATAGACAGTAGACAAAAGCATGAGCGTCACCCAGGAGCTACTTACAAATGCAGAATCGCAGTTCCCATCTCTGGCCTCCTGAGTCAATATCTGCATTTTATTGAAATATTCAGCATTCATATGTCCATTAGAGGCTTAAAATCGTTGCAACATCTCTGTACCTCAAATTTCCTTATTGTTAACAATCAGGTTTAAGGTAAAGCACCAATGTGCAACTTTCCAACAAAGTCAGTATTACTTTTGTGTAAGGAAACTGAGGCAAGACATTTAATCATTTGTGCATGTTCACACAGATAGTTCAATGCAGAGCGCTTTTTTAACCCAGTTTTGCTTGACTCACCAAACCTTTCTGTTCCCACCACACTGTGACTCCCAGTAGTACTCAACGAGTGTCTTGAGGATAATTATCTTCTGTCTCCACTTTTGTGGAGGCACATTGCTCATTTCCTTTTGAAAAAATCAGGGCATAATCTGTAGATAGGTAGATAGATAGATGATAGATAGATAGATAGATAGATGATAGATAGATAGATAGATAGATAGACGATAGATAATATACAGTATTAACAAACATATCATGCTGCTCTTTTTTATATTCTTTCTTACCATCATCTTTATTCATAGTGAGTCTTAAATATTTCCACAAGTTTTTTTTTTTTCACAAGGATACGCAGTTGTCCTGAAAGAGTTTAAGGGAATGCAGGAGTTGTATTGCTTTGTTATTTATTTCTTCTGTGTTAGAACAGAAGGAGTGTGTGTGTGTGTGTGTGTGTGTGTGTCTTTTGGGAATTCTTTCTTCAGTGCTTCTGGGAACTGTCATGGGAGGGTTGAATGCTCTCGAATACAAAGGAATCTAGTTCTAACATGTAAATTTCTTCTAGGATGCAAACTTATTTTAAAAGAATCAAAAAGTGGATGGCCCAAAACCCAATGGTTCTTGACAAGTCAGCTTTTCCAGACCTGGAGGAGTCAGACTGCTATACCGGCCCATTCAGCAGAGCGCGGATTCACCAGTGAGTTCCATCTCTCCCACTACCTGCTTTGTACCTTTTATTATCTAGGGCTTGTTTGCAGAATAAAAATACCTAGGGCCATTTCTGTTGTTCACCAAAATGGTCAGAGAATGTATTAAAGTATATACAAGTGAATAACACTGTTATTATTTATTAATATTATGCTTTAGAGGCATCCAAGTAATAAGTAATTAATTATAAATCCATATGCTAGTAGTCTAGTCCTACCACTTTCAAAGTAATTATTATGGTAGTAAGTCACTCACTTACAAAAATAATAGTGACAATAATAATAATGCAATTTCTATTAAGAATAGATTGTTCTAATTCATATGTTACTATATTTCATTTATTAATATACTTATTAATTAAACTGCCTATTTTGACTTATTACATTTTTTGAGAATTATTGTGTGACTCTCATTCTCTTTATCTACCTACATATCTGTTTGTTTATCCATATATTCATTCAAACAATATTTATTGAGTTTCTACATGACACAGTTGGAGTATATAAAGGGAATTGTGACACAATTTCAGCCTTTGTGGCACTTCTCATCAACTCAAGAAGACAAACATGTAAATTTATAATTTAAGAATATAGGCTAAACATAAAGATAGAGACATGCATAATGTAGTGTAGGGCCTATTTTTTTTCCATCCTGGACTAAGCTGTATTCTGGGATGAAAGAGGTTAAGGGCAGAATGAAACAGTATTCCAGACCATCAACTAAGCAACACAGTCAGCAATCAATGAAAACCCTCCCCTTCCTAATACTCGGTCCCATTACTTACTCTTGGAGGTGGATCCAGAAACATCCTTTCTAATTCTAGCTATAGAGAGTTTGGGGAGGGTTACAAATACAAATGATTGCCAAGTTTGGAGAGAGCTCACAGTTTTATGTGAGTTTATTCAGCTTTCTGCTGACCTTAAAGACCTTAAAAGATCTATGGTGCATCAAATTAAACAAACATTCTGCTCTTTATTTTAAATCCCAAGAAACCAGCCTCATCTTTGAAAAATATCAACCAGATCACACAAATGCCTTGCTTAACCCTCCCCTCCTCAATAGCCTTCCATTTGTACTTATAAAGAAGTTGATATTTCCTATCATCTGTTTTGTGGGCACAGATGATGTAGCCCCGCCCAACACTCTCACTTCTGTTTTCCCTACCATTTATTTAATCTGACCATACAAGCCTTGGTCCTATGAATCAATAGCTCAAATGTAGTTCCAAATCAGAGTCTCTATTCTTGCCCTTGCCTTCACTAGACACACCCTGTCCCCAAGCTGTTGCACAGCATGTTGCTTCTTATTATTCTGTTCCCTCCAACATCATCACTTTCGAGAGATTTTCTCTGAAAGTTCTGCATATGGTCCCCTGTCCCAGTCATCCTCTGTGCCATTATGCTATCCTATTTTTCTTCATGGCAATTATCTGAAAATTTTATTTCTTTCTTTGTTTGCTTGCATCAATGGTTTCATTTCTCTATAATGTATACACACGAAAAAAGGAAAATATCTGATTAAGAAATATTTCTTAAAAAATTATGACTGAATCTGATAGTGATAGAACCATCAGAATGTTGGACATTCCCTCTGCTACCTACAATTAACAGGACCCTGAATTTGATATGCTCAAGTGCAGAGATAAAGTACAGGAACTCAGAGTCTAATAAAATAGACAAATGTACAGATTTTTTTAAAAGGCCAAGTAAAATCAATGTGTTATGAGAGACACAAATAAAATGTGCATTCAGAGGAGATCCAGGAAGGCTTTTTGTGGAAAAAGGTGTGGGGAGAGGACGAGGAACAGATATTAAAGACAGGGCAAAATCCACAGGAAAAGATTCAGAGATTTTCATGATGATAGTAAATTATACAGTTTGACCAATGATCAGACACAAAAAGGCAGAGCTGTTAGAAATAAGACCAAGGGGTAGGTTGGAGTGCAAGTATAGAAAGCCTTGGAGGAAAATAAGAAATTTAATTGTGCTCATAATGGAGAGCCGCTGACATGCTAAAAGTAGAGGTATGCTCTAAAGTCAGAGCTGTGCTTTTAAAAGTCAGGTGGGAAATTAAATGGCCAGTTAGGAAGTTTCTCTTCTCATAGCCTAGGCAAGACAAATGACACCCAGAATAAGAGGGGCATTGCCAAAGCTGGAGAGAGGCAGTTCAGTTGGAGCAGTTACCTAGTTTGGCAACTGTTTGAATATGGAGAGTTGAAGAGGAAGCAAGGATCACCACAGACCTAATACTTCAGGTTTAAGTACCTGCTAAAGTTACAGTTTCTTATTCACAGAGATAAAGGAATTGCAAATAGGAAATATCAGAAGTTGAGTGAGACCCAGGACACGGCATTTTTTTCAAGGCTCCCAGTATATTATAAAATAAATGCTAAAACACACCCTTCCTGTCCTCTTGGGCTCACTTTTTTGCTCTGTACATCACTATCATTAACATGGTCCCTCCCTCCTCCTCTTCCCACATGGGGACAGTGTGAGGCCCCCAAGGGGAAAGGAGGACTGTTGCTCTCTGCTAAGTTCTGAAATGGGGGATGATGTCCACTTTTAATGCATTCTATTTGGAACTAAATTGCTTGAGGTAGTACAAAATTTATGTGAGCCAGTGGGCAATCTATTATCTCCTTGTTCTATGGTAATGAGAAATATGAGGACCCCTATATTTCCTTATAAACTGGAAGAAGATGTTAAAATGAATATTTAATAAATCCCTGCATTTTCTATGAGTGTATTTCTTTTTATCTGTCAATTGATTTTTTTTAGATGTTGCTTTTTTTACCAATTGGTGCATTGTAATCATACATCTTGATGGAGTTCAGGGTGATAGAGGCATACATGCACACAACATTCATTGAGCCCTCCCCTAGTTCCCACCCCACTCCCTCTCCCTCCCCTCCTTCCCATGCTCAGCACAGTGATTGGATTTGATAAGTTTGTGTGTGTACATTATGACCACTGAGGTGTTTCCCTCTTCTTCTCTCCCATCTCCCTCAGTTAGGTAGCCTACTTCACTCCACTAAGGTTTCTCCTCCTTTGTCTGGAGTCCCTCCTATGCCCTAATTTCTCCCTAGCTTCCGCATATTCGGGAGAACATCCTACTTTTCACTTTTTGTGACTGACTAATCTCACTTAGCATAATGTTCTCCAGTTCCATCCATTTTTAAAGAGAATGATTTCTCTTCTAGCTTGCTATATATCACATGAGTTACCTTTAATGGAGAAAAAGAGATGGATGATTACCCAAGAATTTGTAACTGTGGCTAGATTATGTGCTCTGCTCTGAATGTTAAAACCATTCCCCTCATCTTAACAGCTTCATAATAAACAATAAAGACACCTTCTTCAGCAACGCCACTCGAAGCAGGATAGTGTACCACATGCTGGAGCGCACTAGATATGAAAGTGGGATATCAAAAGTGGGTAAGAACATTATTTAAAAACATACATAGAGAAAGTAGATTCTAATTTTTCTCAGGTTTTTTCAAAACTTGAAATTTTGCCTTCATTCATTAAATGAGTATATAACACATCAGCATAAATTCCATAAATATTCTATTTCGCAGCCATTCAAAACCAAAGAAAAACTTTTTGGGAGGTGTTTGGATAAATGTATCAAAATGTGAAAGTGTAAAATACTTTAGAAATCTTATTTCTTTAAATTTATTTTAAAGTAATAATTAGACTTTTGAATGATAATATATGTAGAAGGTGGTTCATCATGGCTTTGTAATAAAACAAAACTAAACTGAGCATGGTGGCACATGCCTATAATCTTAGTACTTGGGAGTCTGAGACAGGAGAATTTCATGTTCAAGGCCAGCCTTAGTCATTTTGAGAGGCCCTCATCGACTTAGATTGTTTTCAAAATATTGAAAAATAAAATAAAATCAGGCTGGGGGTGTAGCTCAGAGGTAGAATGCACCTGAGTTCAATCCCCAGTACCAAAAATAAATAAGTAAATAATAAAAAATAAAACTAGAAATACCTAATATGCCCATCGATAGGGACTGGCCAATAAATTAGGCTATATCCATATGAATTTTAGTGCATACAGTAAAATTAAGTGACATTGATTCACTCTTAACACAAAGTTAACAAGTATTTATCATGTGCAGTGTATTACACAAAGTGTATGACATATACACTCATTGAGATTAAAATTTAGTTACTGGTTCTCTATTTAGTGCCATTGGAAGATATCCACGATGCATTATTAAGTTAAAAAAACACAGATTACAGCCAGGTGTGGTGAGACACAACTGTAATTTCAGTATGTGAGAGACTGAGACAGGAGGATCTCAGTTTCAAAGTCAGTCTCAGCAACTTAGCCAGACCCTGTTTCCAAATAAAAAATAAAATAGGACTGGGGGTGTAGCTCAAAGGTAGAATGCCCCTAGGTTAAATCTCCAGTAACACACACACACACACACACACACACACACACACAGCAGATTACAAAACTATAAGTCTAATTCCATTTCTTAAAACATACAGAAAAACAAAGAAAAGTCTAGAAAAATATGTAAGAAAGCTCATAGAGATTAACTCTGCAAGGTGAAATAATAGCTAATTTTAACACTCTAAATTCTGTGTTGTTTGAATGTGTAGCAGTTTGCTACAACATGCATAATACCAAAGAAAATTGAGAACATCTCACCTAGAAAAAAATGAATAAAATTGCAAAGTTTACTTAGAGCTGAGAACAAAACAGGTAACAAACAATCTGGCCTTTTAAATTATAGGGCTGAAAAACACAACATTGAACAGATGAAATATTAGTTAAATTTCCTATAGTTTTTGAATTTGCAAAGTTGGCAGCCATGGAAAACTTATACCAATCTCTACTGATTTGTGTTAAAATGGAGCTCCATGTCAGTAAGCTCTTACATTTCTTGTTGGCCACATTTTAAAGAGCAACCTTCAGATTGTAGTTCTCTTCTGATTTACAATTCATTTATGAATGAGAATCTAAATAATTACCTTAGACCCCAAAACAATGAAATTTAGTCTGAAATATTCTAAATGAAAAAAATAGAGAAATGCAGAATACGAACAGAAAATGTGCCTACATGATAGTACCATGTATTTATGTAGACACTAAAAGTGAATATATTTTAAATGATTATAAATTTATTATTCCCTCTGTAGAAAGTACAATAAACACAAAAAAATAAAAACGATTCCTAACTTCAATGTTCACTGTTACAAATTTTTACTATGTAAATATATATTCACCAAAATTGCAAACATATATTGTTTATAATTTTCTGTCATTTAAAAAATAACCTTTATAAGTATTTTCTCAAACCCTTAAGTATTTGAAAACATTTTTATAAGTTGTTGTACAATATTCTATAACAAGCATTCATCCAATCACAATTATTTACTAATCACCTAATATAATTGTACCATGATAATTAAAAGGGTCCTCAGTTTTGAATGTACAATTATTTTTATGTGTGTGTGTGGGACGGAGTATTGGGATTGAACCTAGGGGCATTCTACCTCTGAGCTAACCCCCAGCCCCATTTTATTTTTTATTTTGAAATAGGATCTCACTAAGTTGCTAAGGGTCTCGCTACATTGTGGAGAATAACCTCATACCTATGAGCCTCCTGTCTCTGCTTCCCAAGCACTGGGATTACAGGTGTGGGCCACTACACCTGGCTTCTAATTTTTTATTAGTATAAATAATTCCAAAACAAAAAAATTGCTGTCCAGAAAGATTTCCCCAGTTTCTGTTATCATCAGGACTATCTAGGAGTGTCCACTGCACCATACCCTTGCTGAGATGGAGATTTTGAGAGTTTCATATTATTTATGTCCCCTTGGCTTAGTATTAAACAACTGAAGACATCTCAATACAACTACATTTTGAGATTGTTTTGGGAGGTGTAGAATTCGGCCTTCTCTTTGACCAGGCTTTGTTATTTTGAGAAAAAAATAAAAGTTGCTCCTAGCTTGTGTCTCAAATTGACCCAAATGTCATGCTACTGCAATGTGAAACCATATGTTGACATCGGGCACTTTTCCACATACTAAGGTTGCAAGGACACTAGACTCATTATCGATTTCTTTCACAATCTTCCTGTCCTCATAAGTGATGTGACTATGGAAGTCATCCTGATTATTTTAAATTTTCAATTAGTTCCTTGTCCCAAGTTGAATATGTGCTCCAGAGAGAATTCTCCACTGAAACTGACTCAAGTATTATTTTTTGTTCTTTTTCCAGGTATCCAAAAACTTATAAACAATGGCTCGTATATAGCAGCATTTCCCCCACATGAGGTAATTTCAAAAGACAATTTTCATTGGGAAAAAAAGGTTTTCATGCTCCATATCATTTATTTCCATTTGAGTGTGGCTGCCACCCCCAAGAGAGTTCAACTAGCAAGTGGCCCTGGGCCTTCTGAGATCGCCTCATAATCTTGTGGCTGCACACTGGCTCCTCCACTCCAAACACCTTCTGAAATTTCCCCATAGGAGGAATCCCAGCCTCAGAAGGAGCACTCACAGACAGGGCTTAGATGCTCTGAACACCGCCCTCAGCTGCAACGCAGAGCTCAGTGCTCCATCCAGCTTGCCCTCCAGCCACTGCATAGAGCAGGTTCCTAGTTCATGCCTGTTATTTAGGATACCCCAAAATCTTAAACAAGTGCACAAGAAAAATCTACAGTCCATTACCTATTTGTTCCCTGCCAGCTTTAAATCATCTGGGGTTTATGACCCACCTTCATCCCAGCTTTAAATAGCAGTGCCTGCTCCAAGTTAGGGTGGGCCCTGTGCACCTGCAAGGACATTTGTATGAGTTAGCTCCTCCCTCCCTCCCTCTTTCCTGTATTCTTGACTTCTTTCTAAAGGCAATTTCACACTTTAAAATGAGAATAGGGTCTTTAGAGATTTCACTTCTGAACTTTCAAAAATGATCACTCTTCTATTTATAAAGTTAAAACTGAGAAATCATAGATATAGTACCTGAGGAATGTAGTCTTGCATAACTAATCGTAGATAAAATATATTGAGCACTTCCTAGTTAGCAGTGAGCAAGGTGTTTTATATGGATCACCTCATTTCACCTTTGAAACAACAGTTCACAACAGATAATAATATCTACTTCATTTTATATACAGGTAATTGAGGTCAAGGAAGGTTAAATATCAAAAGCACAGGTCTGAGCACAGGAAGACAAACTCCAGTGCTTATATTCTTTATAGAATATCTTCTTATAGTAAAAGTAAGAATAATAACAGACAATAGGCTTGTGTGTTTCATTTACCCAGCCTTAAAAGTATATTTTCCCATATTGCTGATAACACTGGAGGGGTAAATACTATTATTCCCATATTAGAGATAAAAAACAAATCTCAGAGAAATTAAACATCATGTCTAATACCACTCAGTCAGCAAGTAGTAAAGTATTCCTTGTAGCAAATCTAAGGTCCTAAGAGAGTCTTTGTAGCAAACACAGGTTCAGTTTCTCAGTGTAATAATTTTCTCTACGTAATTAAACTGTGTTCTGACAGTTCATTTAACAGTTTCTTGTGTGAAATTTGGAACCTATTGTAAATAGGTCATAAATAATGGTCATTTTCCCATTTATGCATATAATTTGGTTAAATGCTAATATATTGGATGCATCCAATAATCAAACAATAGTGTTGAAATCAAGTAAGCAAAACAAAATAGAAAGTCAATAAAATGGGTTTGGGGGTTTCCTATTGTTTTTATGTGCTACTAATTGAGGGAAGAAAAACAAGGCTTACTTGGAGGAAAATGAAGTCAATGATTCTGACTGTAGTTTTTTTAAGGACACTTTAAAATGCATGACCACCTTCCTCCTCCTCCTCCTCCTCCTCCTCCTCCTCCTCCTCCTCTTCCTC
>PVJS01058447.1:0-11780 GCA_004027185.1 Glis glis
GGAGGAGGAGGAGAAGGGAGTCACATTGTGCCAGGAAGCATCCTGGTGGCCCTTCTCTGTGGACATGCCTTGAGGAGACAGTGTGGGACTCAAAGCCCCAGAGTCAGAACACAGCAGTTGTTTCTGAGCATCTCTGCTGTGGTCCCTGTGGTCCTGGCGACAGGTGACAGGTGCCTGTGGAGGAGTTGCTCGCAGTGTGAGATATTTGAGGTTTGGTTTAAGAGCCATTGAGACTGCTGCAGATGAGTGAAGTTTCTATAAAATGCAAGGAAAGTATTTCCAAGGGACGTCACATCGGAATACTCACACAGATCGACATCTGCTTAAGAAAAGAAACCAGGGAGATGTGCTATTTTTTCACACTAAGATAGTGATGTGCAAGGAACACAGAATTTCAAGCACACAATGATGTTTTCCACCCAATGAATCATTCAATTAGCAAGACTGGGGTAAGAGATAAAGAATATTGAAAGTCCAAGGGCCAGCATCGCTGACCATGTGACCCCAGACCGCTGTGCCTGCACTCCTGGGCCTACAAACAGGGGAACAGGGCCCAGGAGTGCGAGGCCACGCTCACGTATGCACGTTTGACTCGGGCTCTCGCCTGCAGCAGCTAGCTCTGCCCCTACTGTCACCAACCACTTGAGAGGAGGCATGACCAGGAGGGGACAGCTGGCCAGCGTGACATCGGAGCTGGCTGCCTTCCTGAGCCTCCACAGGATGTAATGAAGGATGCCTGGCCGGAGGTGCTGGACTCTGTATGTGGACCGGACTGATCCCACAATCTGAGGGCCCCCCTTCATCCAGCAGCAGTTCACCAGATCCATACCAAAGTCACACAAATCCCACAGACCACCTGGTGCCGATTCTCACAGAGATTCAGTAGCTAACCTCGGGTCTGACGAAACCGAACACGCACTGCCTCCAATGTGAGGCCGGGTGAGCAAGTGTGCCTGGAGGCGGGCAGGGATCCAGGACACTGACCCTGTGCTCCCCACCCCCCAATTCTGCAAAGAAGTCCCCCAAACCTCACGGAACCCATCGACTCCCGGAGGAAGGAGAGAGCCGGGCAGGGCATGGGCAGAGGGGTACTCCTCCCTCGCAGCCCCTCCCGCTGGGAGACTGAGTGCTGGGCTGCCAGCGCAGGAGGGAGAGGGCTCCACAGAGCAGATATGATCAGAGACTGGCTGGCTGGCCCGAGGGGTGGAGAAATCCTCTGCAGGGCGGAGCCAAGGTGGGCAGGAGGCAAAGAACAGATGAGGGCAAACCGTGGGCTGGAGGAATGGCCTTAGGGTCCTCATTCTGATTAGGAGGCTCTCACCACTGTCCTTAGCATGTCACCCGAGAAACAAGCTTTATCTTCTCAATTTGCATCGACTAGATTTAAGGTGCACCTCTGACCTCAGGAAGGAAGATGTCTAAAACACTTCCCACGAAGACTGCAGAGCAGATGCCTGAAAACCCACAGCGCCCAGGCCAGCATCCGGACAGGCGCACCCTCCCTCCCTCCCTCCCTCCCGGCACTCACCTTGTCCACGTGCGCGTGCCAGTACTCGTCGTGTGCCGTCTGGGCTGCCGTGCTGTTTATGCGGGAGAAGAACGTGGGCTTGGTCAAGTACAGCGAGGACGCGCTAATGCCGAAAGCGTTGGCGATGGTGAGCTGCACCTTCCGCCGCACGGCCCTGTGGGGACATGGTGTGGGGACGCGGTGTCAGTCAGGAAGGGCTTGGCCTCGGGGTAGATGAGGGAATTCTCTGCGGGTCCTAGGGCCTTACCGGTATAACTGGAAATCCTCTTCTGAGAAGATATTGTGTATTTTATCCCCAAAGTATCTGTGAAAAAAATCAAGAGCATTAGCAAATGTAATATCTTACTAACCTTTTGTCTCCTTTAAAATCAATCTTTCTGCAAGATAAACAGCAAGTCCCTGAGAATGAACCCGTCCTTATTCTCTCCGAGCTGCTCCTTCTACAATAACTGCGTTATGAAAACGGAAGGTGGGCAGGCAGGTGAGGGTGGGGAGGGGCAGGCAGCTAATGGGACCCCCAGCGATACCGGCTGAGGCTGGGACAAGCTCTTGGGGTCTCTGGCCCTCACAGAGCAGCACAGACTCTTCAGACCCCCACAGCTGAGGGCCCCATAGCTCCCAGGACCCTCACCGGCCTCTTGCCTCTCCCCACCCCTCCTCCGGCCCTGCCCCTCACCTGGGCAGGCAGTTACACACCCTGAACATGACACCAGACTGTCCCTAAAGCTCCACTAATAAGGACCCAGGGCACCACGACCCCGGCTCCTACCTGCCCTGCCTGTCCCTCACAAGCACAAGCTGAGGGCCGAGGTGCTCACCCCGCATGACCGTCACCTAGCCCGGGGTCACCGGCCTCCCTCCAGCTTCTCACCTGTAGAGGTTCACAAAGTGCTTCCCAACAGACAGGGCCCCGGAGTGCAGGTCCAGGATGGAGGCCTGGAAAAGACGTGTGTGGGGCAGAACAGTGGGCGACGGGCGCTTGGCAAGCTGCCGAAGTTAGACCCAAGTTCCTAAGATCGCCAGACAGACACCCTGGGCCCAACCTTCGCGAAACCTGCCTTGCAGGCCGTCTCCCGGACCCAACACGGCTGCTACCTGAAGAATGGAAAGCACTCTTCAGTCTAGATCTGGGGACAGTCCATGGGTGCGTTCCCCAGACACATCTGTGGGCCTCGCGGCGGGTCACAGCCTCCCTCCCTCCCTCTTTTCCTTTCTTCCTCCCTTCCCTCCCTCCTTTGGCTCTGTTGAGGTAAAACTGGCATGCAGTCAACTGAACGTGCATGGTTGGTAAGTTCTTTTTTTGTGTGTGTGTGGTACTAGGGATTGAACCCAGGGGCATTCTACCTCCGAGCTCCACCCCCAGCCCTATTTTTTTATTCTTTATTTTGAAACAGGGTCTCACTAAGTTGCAGAGGGCCTCACTAAGTAGCTGAGGCTGGCCGCGAACCCAGATCCTCCGGTCTCAGCCTCCCAAGTACTGGGATTACAAGTGTGCGCCACCACACCTGGCTGTGGTAAGTTCTGACACAGCACACACCCACGGAACCCTCACAATCAAGAGACCAAATGTGCCCATCACCCAGAACTTCCTTGCACCCCTTGGTGATCCCTCCCATAGAACCGCTGGGTCATAACTTTCTTTTTTTTTTTTTTTTGCGGTACTGGGGGTTGAACTCAGGGGCATTTTACCTCTGAGCTACACCCCCAGCCCTATTTTCTATTCTTTATTTTGAAACAAGGAAGGCCTCATTAAGTAGCTGAGGCTGGCCGTGAACCCGGATCCTCTGATCTCAGCCTCCCCAGTACTGGGATTACAAGTATGCACCACCACACCCGGCTGGGTCATAACTTTTTAGGGAACCAACCACCCACCTCTGAGTCCTGTCCCATATCCTAAAAGGGGAGCTGCCACCAGTACTGACCATTTTTATCCTATCTGTGGCCCAGAAGGAGCTGACACTGGGACCCTTTCCTCACTGCCACAGTGGCCAGCCCAGGGGTGTCACATCACCTGGGCTTAACAATTGTTCACTAAAGTTGAAGGCAGAACCTGACTAGTTTAGGGCATGACAACTCCCCAGGGGAAGGCCGAGGAAAGAGTAAGAGACACGTCCACTCACTAATAGGTTTTTAATAAAAATCCTTCCAAGCCCAACTGAACTGAAATAAAAGAAGGAATTTCATTTTCAGAACTTCAGAGAAAAGAGTTGGCACATAAAGTCATGCTGATCATCACAGAAATACTTAGAAATTCTAGTAAAGTCTGAAAACGCGTCTTCCTAGAAGTGTCAGCTACGCAGACTGACTTGGTTCCGTGAGGTGACTGGAACTCTAAGTGACCGCCAGGCACACAGGGCAAGGGCCTGACGCTCACACACCACCACACTCCGAGCAGGAAACTCAATCTCGAGAAAACCCCATGAGAACCAGGCTCACAGCAGGTCCCAGCCACTGACGCCCAGGACCGCCCTCGACAGAATGGGGCCATCAAGGAGGGCTGGCTCCCATCCCTCCTGTGGTGTGGAGACACATGCTGGGGGCTCAAAGTGGAGGTTCTGGAGGAAGGAAGTCTGAAATAAAGGTGTCGCAGGCCCTCTGATGACTCCTGGGGACAGCCCTTCCTTGACCTTCCAGCATCCGGGCCCGATGTGTCCCTTGGCTTGTGGCTACACCACTCCAACCTCTGTATCCATCTTCATGTGACCTTTTCCTCCTCTTCCACGTCTTCCTCTGCCTGCCTCTTAGAGGACACCTGTCCTGAGATTTAGGTCCCACCCTGATAATCTGGGACGACCTCATCTCCAGATCCTTAGCTTTAGTACAGCTGTGAAGACCCTTTTCCCAGCTTGGGTCACATTCACAGGTTCTGAGAGGACACATCTGGGGATACTGATCCCCTGTAGTCTCATGTGGTGGATGACTGGCCTTCAGGGTCTCTGGGAGCCTCTGGCTCAAAGGTGGCGGAGTCCACCTGAGCGTTTTTGTTCAGTGGGCTCTGCCTCCTATTTCCAAGGTCTGTCACTGCCCCTCACTGTGCTTCTGATTTTCCTTCATCAGCTCCCTGCCCTTAACTGCCCCTTCCCTACCCCTACACTGAGTACTAAAATGCCCCTAGGCCCTAAGTCAGGCAGGCTGTGACACTCCCGAAGAGGCGGCCACACAGGGCTGAGGACAGCACCCATCAGGTGCAGCTGCCATGGCCAGGTGCTCAGGACACTGTGGGCACCAAGGACACCCTGCACACCTAGCGCCTTCTCTCTCCCCTCTAAGGAGAACAAAGCCAAAAGGTAAAGAGAAGCCGGAGCATACACCTATAATCCCAGTACTTGGGAGGCTGAGAGAGGAGGATCACAGGTTCAAGGCCAGCCTCAGCAACTTTGTGAGACCCTCAGCAACTTAATGAGACCCTGTTTCAAAAAATAAATAAATAAAAAGGGCCAGGGATATAGCTCAGAGGTAGAACGCCCTTGGGTTCAATCCCCGGTACCAAAACGGAAAACAAAAACAAAATAGTAAAGAGAAAACTGGAGCAGGAACCGCATTCTACTCACCCCTCCGTCTGATCCTCCCAGGGACAGCCCCTTCTCCGCTATGCTGTGGGGAAAGAGTGATGTTAAATCAGAACTTAGTCAATAGAATTATCTATAAGGTATCTAAGCAAAACTTCAACCAGCATAATGAATGTCATGTTGATGGGTTCTACTTGCTTGGCATTTACAATATAAACAAGTGTGTAGACCAAAACCTCAACTTTTAAAGCTAAGGGGGACCCCTTGTCACTGTCTTGCTAACGACACAGGGCCTGGCTTAGGAGTAACAGGGCTGAGCACGCAGGGGCCAGAGCAGCCTCTGGAGTGTTTGTGGACAGTCAAGTGCTCCTAGGAGCTCAGGAGGGGAAGAGGCCTGCAGGGTAGGGAGGAAGGTGCCCAGGGAGTCAGCCATACTGGACCGGAGTGGACCACCCAACAAGAACCAGGGACATTGATCCCTCAGGAAAACACCAGAGAGCCCCACATAGAGCAGGAAAACAAAGTCAGGGGACAATGTGGTGGGGACAGGCTCCCTGGGGAAGCTCAGCAGGACGCGACATGTGGACGGAGGACAGGCCTCGAGGGCAAAAGGATGCCCTCCACATACTGAGTCTAAACAGCTGGCTGGAAAATCAAAGCTTTCTTTTAAGATCTTGTTTTTAAAATCTCAACAAGGCCAAGTCCAGTGCCAGCTGCTTCCAAGTAGGCATTTGCCAGCAGCAGCGAGACGGGCCAGCTTCAGAGCAGATGCTGAAAGGTTATCCAGTGACCTCTGCCTGCCCGAGGCCAGTCAGAAGCACTCCACGGCCACTGGCCTCAGCCTCCCTCCATAGCTGTGGACCTCTGGAATGTTCTGTCCGCAAGACACTGCTGAGGGCCATGGCCTTTGCACATGGACAGCAGAGCACGGACCCCTGCCCTCAAAAGCACGGGAGGAAACCCTCACAGAACTGCAGTGAATGCTGTCACTCTGCCCTGCTTCCCCTCTCCAGACACGCTGAGCCCAGTACCTGCGAATCCGTTCCGCTTCCTCCCGGGTGATGACGATGTCGGTGACGCCCCTGCCACACTTCCTGGGGGTGCAGCCTAGAGAGTGACAGGCAGGGTGAAGAGCCGACCTCCACACCACTGTCCCGGGACAGTGGGGCTGGCAGGGCCCTTCCAGAGGATGAGGGTGGCCACTGTGGCCAATACACCCGGTTAACCGTGAACTTCAGATAAGCAAGGTAACTTCAGTGGAGTTGTGTCCCATGCAGGATCCCAGGGACCCACGTCTCACTGGGCTTCCAGGGCCCCACTCTGAAAGGTTGATCTAGAGCCATCTGTAGCTGATCCCAGCCCCCAGGGAACTACAGAAGCCCCTGGCACAGTGTCAACAGCATTCTTGAATGAGCCCTGGCCTTGGAGCCGAGGACCCACAAGCTCCCACCAGGGCCCTCCTGCACCACCACAGCAAGCCTGACCTTCCCGTCCCTATCCCAGTCCTCCCCCACCAGGCCCTGCTCTCCACCCCCCACCACCTCTCCCTGCACCTCGGTGACCTGCAGATGCAGGGAGGGAGGAGACTGAGAACTCAGATGGGATGGGAGAGTGTGAGGGTGGACAGGGCCGGGGTCAAGGTGGACAGGGGTCAGGGCGGCCGTGGATGGAGCCAGGGTCAGGACTGACAGGGTCTGAGGTGATGGTAGAGGGGGTTGGGGTCAGGGTTGATGGGGTCTGGGCTCACGGTAGGGGGGCCAAGGCAGACAGGGGCCAGGGTATAACTTGGAGGTAGAATGCTCCTCGGTTCAATCCCCAGTACTGCAAAAAAAAAAAAAAAGTATACTTTCAAATAGCTCATGGGTTAAAAAATAATCATAAGGGCTGTAGGTATAGCTCAGTGATAGAGTACGTGCCTAGCATGCATGAGGCCCCAGGGTCCTTCCCCAGCACTGCGTAATAATAATAGATATTAGGAAATACTTAGAAAATGATCCTGATGATGTCATATATCAAGACTTCAGGGATTTCAGACTTCTCTTATGGTCATAGTGGAATAGCCTCCTGCCTGAAACAAGTAAAAACCAGCAAAGCCGATGAAACTATGGTTCCTAAGACCTGGGCATCAGCAAGGAAGGAAGAGCCCCCGAGGGACAGGACGTGAGTGAGTGCAGCCAGCACGGGAGGGCAGGGAGGATGGAGCTGCAGATGCCCAACACAGCCATCCGAGTCTGCAGGAGCAGTGGCCTCACAGACCCCAGAGCATGGCGTGGGAGGCAGGGGTGCAGAAGAGACCCAGAAGGACCAGGGGCACGGGTATGGCTCACATAGAGTGGCAGCTGCTGCTCTCACCCCCAACAAAGAGGGAGTGCTAAGAGGATCTCACCTCTGTGGAGGGGACACTGCTCTGGCCCTGCTCTGGACACTGCTCTGACAAAGCTTAAGGCAAGACCCGAGAGGTCCTAACTGTTCCCTAGTAACACACCCAGAGCCCAGAGTGAAGCTCGAGAATATTTGAGGGACTATGAAAATATCTAGCACCCAGCAGAGTGGCACTCACAACCTATGGCCTCCAATTGAAATAACTAGAGATAGCTGGCGTGGCACATGCTTGTAATCCCAGTACTTGGGAGGGCTGAGTGAGACAGGAGGATTGCAGGTTCGAAGCCAGCCTCAGCAATTTAGTGAGGCTGTCAGCAATTTAGTGAGACCCTGTTTCCAAATAATAAAATATAGCTCGGAGGTAGAATGCCCCTGGGTTCAATCCGCACTACCACACACACACACATACACACACACACACACACACACACACAAAGAAACAACTAGAGATACAAGGAAGCAAAAAAATGGAACCCATAGGAAGGGAGGAATAACCCATCAAAGGCAAGAGATAGTATAGGCATAAGCCAGGTATGGTGGCGCACTTCTGTAATCGCAGTTCTCGGGAGGATCTCAGGTTCAAGGCCAACCTCAGCAACTTAGCCAGGCCCTCAGCAACTTAGTGATACCCTGTTTCAAAATTAAAAAAAAAAATAAAAGGGGCTGAAGCTGAGGGTATCCTCTCAGAGGTAGAATGCCCCAGTACCACGGAAGGAAGGAAGGAAGGAGGGAGGGAGGGAGGGAAGGAAGGAAGGAAAAATATAGGCATAAGCTGAGTGTGTAATCCCAGCCGTGGTGAGATCCTGGAGGGCTGGTTCATCAAAGTGCCCTGCTCTGAGGACTATGATGGTCACTTGAGGTTTGACGGTACGGTGCCAGGGACTCCACATAATTGTAGCACTTGGGAGGCTGAGACAGGAGGATCATAGGTTCAACATCAGCCTTGGCAATTTAACAAGGCCCTCGGCAATTTAGCAAGGCCCTCAGCAACTCAGCAAGACCCTGTTTCAAAATTTATTTTTATTTTTGAAACAGGGTCTCATTAGGTTGATGAGAGTCTCACTACTTGCTGAGGTTATTCTCGAACCTGCGATCCTCCTGTCTCAGCCTCCCAAGTACTGGGATTACAGGCGTGCACCACCACACCCAGCTCAAAATTTAAGAAACAATAAAATAGGCAGGGGGTGTAGCTCAGAGGTAGAATGCCCCTAGGTTCAATCCTTAGTACCACAAAAGTAAATAAATAAATAAATAACATGAATAGGGTTGGGTGTATAGCTCTCAGTGGTAAAGCACTCCTGAGTTCAATTCCCAGTACTGCAAAAAAAAAAAAAAAAAATATATATATATATATATATATATATATATACATACACAAGCTCAGTGGTAAAGCACTGTCTAGACTACATGAAGCTCTGGGTTTAATTCCCAGACCTGCAAAATACATATACATAATCATATACATATACATATACATTTGAAAGCTAAGACGTTAGAAGTAGAAAGAGAAAGGCCTATAACACAAAGCATGTGCACAGTAGAAGCGCATTCTTTTCACTGACCGCTGGGGTAGAGGTGGTGCCGGCTCCTGTGCAGCCGCCCTGCCAACAAAGCCCAGCGCTGTGTGGCCCAGAACTCCGCGTTCATGTGTATCGCAACAGCACCCCTTTGTGGAAGAACTTGGCAGTCTTTTCTTGGTTCAAGTACAAAGCATTGATTTGAATTAAAAAATAAACTAATTCTGTCCTAAAACTCCAGCCTCTCATGCTAGGTTTTAAAGACTGTGAACACATCTGGGTGGCACGGAATGTTCAGGAAAAAATAGCCAGAGAAGGGCCGCAGCCGCCTAGCCTGCAGTGGGCCCAGGGTTGGCTTGCTGAGAGCGTGCGCTCTCCAGGGTGCTGACCGCCCCGCCCCTGCCCGGCCAGGCCCTGGCACTGGCCACACCTCTCCAGCCTCTGGCCACACCTCTCCAGCCTCTCCAAGGGCAGAGGGCTCCATCCTCCTGCCCTCCTCCAGTGCCCTCAGCACTGGGACTGGAGCTGGACAAAGGATGGGGAAGGCCCTCTGCCAGGGACAGCCTTGTCACCGCACTTTCTGGGACATTCTCTCAACACCTTTTCTGGCTTCAACTTTCTCATCCTCATCTTTGTAGTCCTGTTACTTCCCCGCTGGCAGGCACCAGACACCCACTAAGACCAGGCAGCACTGGGTCATCCCACAACACCTGCACTCCCAGGCCAGGTGTGGGCCAGCCTGCCTAGGGAGGGGAAAGGTGGTCTGCTGGCCCTCACATACCACTTCCAAACTGGCTCCCACCCATCCATCTCAGCAGAAAGCAGCAGCACATTCATCTCAGCCTGGTGCTCTTTCTTGAATTATGTGGTACCGTACCTTCAAACCTCCGGTGGCCATCATAGTCCTCAGAGCAGGGCACTTCGATGAACCTGCCCTCCAGGATCTCACCACGGCGGGCCAGAACCTCAGTGACACCGTCATCGGCTGCCAGACTGCTCCAGAGCACAAGTGCAGCCAGCACAAGTCCAGTCCCCAGGCCCAGGACCTTCAGCCACGGCCTCCGTGCCTCCTGCGGCGCCCGGTCCTTCTTGGTGCTGAGAACAGAAAGCACAACCAGCATTGCTGGATCGCAGCCATGCGTGCTGAGAATGCAGACTAAGAGGAGAGGGGATGTTCATACAGGCTGCAGCCTCGGGCTATGCCTGGCTGACCTCTTTTCAGGAGGGGACATTCACCATGATCTGCCGTGTGTACTCACCAGTGGATGAGGTGAACAGAGAAGCAGGTGATGGGAAAGAAAGAGAAAGCTGACCACTCTCACCCCCCAGCTCATAGGGATGCCCCATCCTGTCTGACCACAGGGCCTACTATGTTCTGAAATGGGCAAGAAGATGGTCTAACCATCAGGGGAGCCTGTAATGGGAATCTCTAGGCACACAGCTGTGCCCTTGACTGCCCCACCCACCCACACTATTGGGACTTGAACCAACTCATGTGAGTCAAATCCACTTAACTAAAACCACAAGTCATCCAGGAAGAGCAAGAACAGAAGCACAATGGAAATGATTTTCAAATTAGTTGTTTCTCTACAACCCAGGGCTATTTGTGTGGTTCAAACAGCCTGTGATTAGCCAGGCATGGTGGCGCAATCCCAGTACTTAAGAGGCTGAGACAGGAGGATCACAGGTTCAAGGCCAGCCTCGGCAACTTAGTGAGAGTCTCAGTAACCTAAGGAGACCCTGTTTCTAAGCAAAAAATTAAAAAGGGCTAGAGGTGTGTAGCTTGGAGGTAGAATGCCCCTGGGTTCAATCCCCAGTACCACACACAAAAAAAGAAGCAGCAGCAGCCCATGCTAAGTGTGTGTGTGTGTGTGTGTGTGTGTGTGTGTGTGTGTGTGTCTGTCTGTCTGTCTGTGTAGGTAGGGCAGCCATGTGTTCTGCTGTCCTGGAAAGACTTTGTGGGCCACAGGTCCAGGCAGAACAGGAGAAAAGGGATCTGTATATCCTTTTACAGACGTGCCCTTTATTCTTAGAGGATACAATTAATTCCTGAGGAGCAGGGAGCTTGTCTTTCATTTTCACATGCTCCCAACACCTCACAGAGTCCTATAAATGATACTCAAATTCCAAATAAGGCCGGGCACGGTGGTGCACACCTGTAATCCCAGTAGCTGGGAGGAGGATCATAGGTTCAAGGCCAGCCTCAGCAACTTAGGTATTCAGCAACTTAGTGAGACCCTGTTTCAAAATGAAAAATAAAATAGTTCTGGGTATGGGGATGTAGCTCAGAGGTAAAATGCTCCTGGGTTCAATCTCTAGTACAAAACAAAAAAACATGTTGATCCTCCTGTCTCAGCCTCCCAGCTACTGGGACTACAGGCATGCGCCACCATGCCTGGCTACACAATCATTTTAAAAAGGTACTATCGATGCCGGGCATGGTGGCGCACACTTGTAATCCCAGTACTTTGGGAGGTGGAGACCAGAGGATCTGGGTTCGCGGCCAGCCTCAGCTCTCTCTCTCTGTCTCTCTCTCTCTCTCTCCCTCCCTGTCTCTCTCTCTCTCTACCTAGTGAGGCCCTCCGCAACTTCATGAGACCTGGTTTCAAAATAAAGTATAAAAAAATAGGGCCAGGGGTGTAGCACGGAGGTAGAACGCCCCTGGGTTCAATCCCTGGTACCACAAAAAAATAAATAAATAAAAATAAAAGGTACTATCGAGCTGGGTGTGGTGGCACACGCTTGTAATCCCAGTAGCTGGGAGGCTGAGACAGGAGGATCATAGGTTCGCGGCCAGCCTCAGCTACTTAGTGAGGCCCTCCGCAACTTAGTGAGACCCTGTGT
>PVJS01058448.1:0-11780 GCA_004027185.1 Glis glis
TTGAACCCAGGGGCATTCTACCTCTGAGCTACACCCCCAAGCCCTATTTTTTTATTCTTTATTTTGAAACAGGGTCTCACTAAGTTGTGGAGGGCCTCACTAAGTAGCTGAAGCTAGCCGCGAACCCGGATTCTCTGGTCTCAGCCTCCCAGAATCCAGGCTCAGCCTCCCATGTACTGGGATTACAAGCATGCGCCACCATGCCCGGCTCTCTGTCTTTTTTAGTCTTTCCCTCATTGCTGTCTTCTTAGAGCTCCAGGTAGTTTCAGGAATTAGGCATACCTGGTCAGCTTCAACCATGTTTTGACAGCTTAATAACCTTTCATCCCATTTCAGTTAAGGAGAAGTATTTTATTAACTATTTCTCTGAAATTTGGCTGGTAGGATGCTTTTCCTGTATAGTTCTGTCTGTTTCAGTGTCATATCAAAGATGCACCACCCAAAAGACATCTAGAACAGGAGGCAGGAGGGCTTTTCTCTGCTATATTAGGGGCTATTCATTTTTATCATAGTTTCCTCTGACCTTACATCTATTTTCACTGCCACATCATAAGTTCCAAGAAGACACATCCTGTCTATTTTTCTCAAAGCCACTCTCTCAACTACACTAATTTTACTTCCAAGCATAGATCACACCTCTCTACTCCATGTTTAATGTATCAGCAGCAGCATTTCCCTCAAAGTGGAGCAACCAGGGCCCCTGCCCCTGGGCTTCCAGTTGTACTGGGCACAGTCTTATTCGCCACTCAATTCACTCTGTCTAATGGGGGAAGGGATCTTTGGGACCAAGCATTCACACCCTATAACAGTCCACAACCTCATTTCTATGCCACTTTGTGGATATGAGGGACAGAGGAATCTCCTGCTCAGCTGGCTGGAGTGTTCACTGGGATGTGTGAAAAGCTAATCTTCAAAAAGGAAAAGCCAATGTGCCCTAACCCATGCCTTCACTAATCAACAAATATTTATCAAACACGCTCTACATGTCAAACACTGTACTGGAAACAGATTTTTTTTTTGTCCACAGAGAGCAGAGAATCCACACGATTGTATTATTACTTTGTAAGCATATATAAGATAGCAATCAATTTCCTGAAAGACAAGGGGAACGCCAGGGGAAGAATGCAGGGAGAGGACCAAGCTTATATGGACTAGTTTCTAAGGAAGCATTTACCTAGCAAATGAGTCTCTTCCGCCAGCAGATGGGGTTCAGAATTCTGCATGAAACTCAGTGGTTAGAGAGCAGTTTTAGGACAAACAATCACATTTTAAGTGGTGGTAAAGCTATACTGGCAAAAATGTAACTGTACAAGATAAAAAGCAGTTAAGGCCACATATGAGTACTGAAATTGGACAGCGAGTGGCAAATAGGCCTTCAACATAGACAGAACCTATTACCTTCTCTCTATCTATGACAGTGCTATCAAGAGAGGCCCAGTCACAGGCCAACATCCAATTATGTTGGGGCTTCAATTTCTACCTTCAATTCTCATATTACTATCTTCCAAACAAGAGGTTCAAGTCACAGGTTTTAGGATTTTTTCTGAGTCAATAAGAGCAACCAATTTGTTATAATCAACTAGAAAGAGAGAGAGAGAGAGAGAGAGAGAGAGAGAAGAGGAAAACAGCAGTGGAAGGAAGGGAGGAAGGGAAGAAAGAAAACATGAAGGAAGGAGGAGATTGATTTCACTAACAAAAAAAATGACTATAACAAAAATAAAAAAATTACATGGTCAATGGTAATAAAATTTATGTAAAATTCTTCTTTGATCCCTCCTTCAAATTAGTTTACTTTTAATGTTAATATTATTCTTAATATTGATTTGAACAGAAGTTCAAAATGAATGCCTCAAAAAGAATTCAGCCAATTTTTTTATCATTCCGGGTAAGTTGCCATTACATGTGATTTTCTAGATGCTGGAGTGGAACACAGAAATGAGAGCACTTGAGTCAAAGAAAAAATACACACCATCGCTCAGGTAAGCAACAGGATTCCAAGTGTCTGTCAGATTAGAACTTATGGCTAGATTGCTATAAATACAATGAAGAGATAAATGCAATAAGGGCATAATTTAGTCTAAAATAATGTCACTTATCACCTCATTGGATAGGATAGTTTTCTGATAGCATGCATTACAGAAATCTCAACCAGAATGTCATTACTGAATTCTGTAAGAAACACAGTTTCTAAAAGTTTAGTTATGAGATTGTCAATTGTTAAAACTACTTGAAAAGCAATTTGGCAATATCTATTAAAATAAAATTTGTAGTGTTAACTTCTGAGAATTATATTTTTTCCACGAAATGAAAACATACACACAAATACACAAGAATTTTTTAAAAAAGCATTTCTCATAGAGGGGAAAAATGCAAAAACATTCTAAAGGTATATGAACAGGTGAATGGCAGAAAAAAATGCTACATCTAGATTATAGAAGATTAGGTAGCCATTAAGTAGAATGAGTAAGGATATATTCCCACTGACCAGAAGTGATATCCACAATATGCTTTAAATTAAAAAAAAAAAAGCTAAAAGAAAAAGTTTATGTTCTGCTTCCAACTTAGTAAAACCTCAACTAAAATAATAAATATATGCATTTGTATATATATGAGTTTAGAGAATGATGTGCAATGATGTACATGTCAAAAGTTGTTAAGAATTAAGGTTGAGAAAAGGTAAGAATTAAGGATTGAGGAGTAGTAGGAATTATTGTTCATATCTTTCATTTCACTTTTTATAATGAGCAGGTTTTGTTAAATAAAAAATGAACATTTTTGAAAAAGAAGAAAATATTCTAGCTATTTTATTGAAAGATTTTTAATAAGTAATACCCCAGAAGATGAAGATATTTAATGCGCCTTAAAAAATGAGCAATATGTTCTCTATTAAGCTTTAAGCCATCCCAAGAATAGGATATGTTATAGTTAGATATAAAATGTCCCCTAAAGAGCTCCTTTATTAATATTCAGGGTTGATATAATTGAGTCATAAGGGTTGTAATCCCAGAAGTGGATACATCCATTTTAATGGATTTACCTGGGTGGTACCTGGTAGGAGGTGTTCCCTGGAGGTGCGGCCTTGGAGATTATATATATGGCTCCTCCTCCCCCCTCGCTCGCTCTCTTGCTTACAGCCTCCATGATGTGAGCACAGTCCATGTGCTCGCCCTTTCTCCACCTCCTGTCGCCATGCCCTGATATCCATGGTCCCCAGCCTCACATGGACTGAACCCAAAACCGTAAAAAATAAATCTTCTTTCCTCTAAGTTATATGGTCAATTTTTAGATTATATAGCTGCGAGATTGCTGATGGACACAGATAATGGTAGCAGGGAAGTGGGGTTGCTGCTATGTCTAAGTCTGACCATGTGGATTGTGACTCTTTGGAACTGGTTTGTGAGAGGAAAGTGGAAGGGCCAGAATGTGGCTTGAAAGGTAGGGATAATAGAGACTGTGCTCAGGAGACTGTGGAGGGCAAAAATGACTCCACAGGGAAATGGAGTAGAGGCCACCTGTTTTATACTTTGACAAAGAACTTATCCACATTTTGCCCATGTCCTGAAACTTTGCGTGAAACCAAATTTAAAGATGATGGGCTGATTAAATTGGTGGAGGAAATCTCAAAACAGCAAAATAGTCAAACCGCATTGTGGATATTGATGTCCGCGTTCAGCAAACTGTACACTGAATTTCTGGAGCAGACAGTAAAGCAGAGAGACTTTCAAGATTTGCAGTTTGTCCTTAAAGGCATGTATAAAGCTGCGGCCCAGAGAGATGATGTCATGGAAGGATGTAAGATGGCTGAAAGGAAGAAGCAGTGGCCATGATGGAGGCGGGACAGCGATGGCCATCATGGCGGCAGCAGAGGGAGTTGGAGCCAGGGGTGACCCAGATGGTCGTGGGCCAGTGGCCGCCTGGATGTAGCAGGCCGAGGGACTGTGATTAAAATGGCCCAGCAGCAATGATTAAGGAGGGCCTGGCTACCTTTTCTGAGGGCCTGGCTACCTTTTCTGTTGGTGGCCCATCTTGGAGCCCATGTAATGCTGGTTTTGCTAGAAAAAGAAGGACATGGAGGCTTCCCCCCAGATTTCAAAGGAAGGCCTGGGGAGCCATGCAATGTGTGGCAGGGTCAGAAACCCTGCAATCAGGCCCAAATGAGGCACTTTGTAAAGTTATGTGGGTGAATCTAGGGTTGCAAGAAAAACCCCCAAGATTTAGAAATGTCAGAAAAGTGGAACAATACAAGGAAAGGCTGCTAGCTTCATGCCATGGAGCCAGGCTGGAAGAGGCAGTAAACTGCCCATTGCAATCAGCCAGGCTTCAGGAGTGGGGCTGCCAAAGCCCCTTGGAGATCCTTCTCACCTCCATGTGCCCTGGATGCCAGAAGTGGAGCTGCAGGATTAAATGCTTGCCCTGCTGGATTTCATTACTGTTTTGGTTCCATCCCTTCTTTCTATGGCCCTATTCCTCACTTTGGAAATGCAAATGTTTACATCTTGCCATTGTATATTGGATACATGTAACTTGCTTTTTATTTTGATCTTCATTGTCTTTTACAGGTGCACACAAAGTCAGAGGAGACTTTGGACTTTGAACTTTGGAACTTTTCAGCAATGCTGGAACTGTTAAAACTGTGGGAACTCTTGGAGAGGGCTAAATGCATTTTGCATTCTGAGCTGGTCATGAGTTCTTTAGGGGCCAGGGGCAGAATGTTATAGTTAGATATAAAATGTTCCCTAAAGAGCTCATTAATTAATATTCAGGCTTGGTATAATTGAGTCATGAGGGTTGTAATCCTAGAAGTGGATACATCCACCATAATGGATTTTCTGGGTGGTACCTGGTAGGCTGGTAGGGGGTAGCTGGCGGAGGTGATCCCTGGGGGGCGGGGCCTTGGAGATTATATATATGGTTCCTCCTCCCTCCCCACTTGCTTCTGGTCTCCATGATGGGAGCACAGTCCATGTGCTCTCCCTTTCTCCTCCTGTCACCATGCCCTGAGATCCATGGTCCCTGGTCTCACATGGAGTGAAACCATAAGAAAATAAATCTTCCTTCCTCTACGCTACGTGGTCAGATCTTTAGATTATGGCTGTAGGAATGCTGACCAGAATAGCATATCACAAACTAGTCCTGATGGACACATGAATTAATAAAGTGGCTCTGATCATCAGAGACAGGAACCCAAGGATCATGCATTTATGATATAAAGAGTTAGTTGTAAAACCATTAACCATAGAACAAGCATCAGAATTTTGCCAATTTCCTATTTGGATTTTATTGTAGATTGAAAATTGTGTGACTTTATTTTAGAGGAGCAATTATTTTAGGCCACATGAATATTGATTTAAGACTCGATTTCATGTTTTCTTATGTGGCAATATAGTCCCTTTTTATCTGGAAAGGAGTTTATAGAAAGTTCATCATGCTGCCTTAATGGCTACAATTCTATACAAAAAGTCACTAGGTAATAGACACAAAATATTATTTGTCTCTCCATTAAAATGTTTCTAAAACTTTATCTTCTAAAATATGCTTTTATGTAGAAAGGATCATCACTTTTAAGTGAGAATAGGCAAGTTGTGGTAACCAGCTCCTTCTTGGAAACACTATTTGTTCTCTCTCTGCTTATTTCTGGACTTCGTGGGAAATTTTTAATTGGTCAAAAAGT
Organism: Glis glis; assembly: GCA_004027185.1. Classification (NCBI taxonomy): domain Eukaryota; kingdom Metazoa; phylum Chordata; class Mammalia; order Rodentia; family Gliridae; genus Glis; species Glis glis. Next base: position 5,672 of record PVJS01058448.1, read on the forward strand.
ACTGTATTTAGAACAGTGCAGTTTCTGCAGTATTTTTTTCAAATTTTCTACCTGGATGTGGTGGCACACACTTGTAATCCCAGTACTTGGGAGGCTGAAACAGAAGGATCACAGTTTGGAGACCAGTCTTGACAACTTAGTGACACTCTCAGCAACCTATGGAGACCCTGTTTCAAAACAAAAACATCAAAAGGTCTGAGGGGGGGTGTAGCTCAGAGGTAGAATGCCCCTGGGTTCAATCCCCAGTACCACAAATACAAAAACAAATTCTGTGACTTGAAATTTGATAATAAGGAACAAATACAGTTAAGTCTTGAACAGCATGGGGGTTCAGGGCAGTGGCCCCTGTGAAGTCAAAAACCTGCATATAACTTGATTCTCCAACAACTTCATTACTGATAATCTGCTGTTGACAGAGCCTTATATATTTATATATTTATAAATATTTATATGTATATTTATATATATTTATATATTTATATATATTTATATATATTTATATATATTTATATATTTATATATATTTATATATATATTTATATATATTTATATATATATATATATATAGAGAGAGAGAGAGAGAGAGAGAGAGAGAAAGAGAGATTTTATATACAGTGAAAAATACATGAAAAATGCGAGAGATCACCTTTTGTTGAGAAAGGTAACTTCCTGGGGAGATGAACTAACTGCTCAGGGGAGATGAGCAGATTCACAGGGTGTTTTAATCGAATTCTCAACAATACTTGAGCTCACTGCAATAGCAGCAGGGGGTGGCCATGAAATTATTATAATAGTACAGTAGGTACTACAGTTAATTTTGTGCAGTTGTGATTTAATGCTGTATCTTTACATTTGCTTACATTTCTCTAAACTGTGAATGGTACCTGGTATGATCTGTTTGTGTAAGATTTGATAATTTTTTTTTACTTTTTCATAATAGATTTGTGGATGTTTTATGGTAGTGAATGATAAATTAGACTAGTATCTATGTATATTGTATCTATCTGTGGCATGCCTAACTTTTCCTTAACTTTTTAACTGTTTCTATCCTACCTAGTTTGAGAGGTTTTTCAAATTGTTGCAAGTCTCCAAAAAATATCTGCATATAAGTGGAACCATACAATTCAAACCTGTGTAGAGGGTCAGCTCTATATTTATCAGGATCCCAGTTGCTTCTGGCAATATTTAACATTAAGCAGAAGCCAGAATCTCTTAATCGGCTCCCGATGCCTGTCTCCCTACCCTACAGTGATTAACTATAGGGTCAGGTAACATTAACCTATGCTGAGTGTTAAAGTTGTAGAAGTAAATCAGATTTTCTAATAAGCGTTTAACAACAGAATTTTTTGGGGGATAGAGGAACAGAAACATCTTCCAATCTGTGTGATATAAGTACTCATATGTAGCCCATTCCAAGCTACTAAATATTTTAAAACCATCTGTCAAATTTCCTAAAAACGTAACAGCCAGGACTGGCAAACAAGTTCCAACCCATCACCTTTTAAAAATATAACTTTGATCATGCCATCTCTGTACTTTTAATGTTTTCCTATTACTTTTAAGATAAATACAAAATGTTTTAAATTGCACCCAAGAGTCTATCTGGTACAGCTCCTTATAGCTTTTTTTTTTTTGAGTTTTAAATTTTATTTAATACTAATTTAAATTTATTTTTTTCAGAGTTTAAGGGTTTTTTATTATTTTACTATTTTTAACGTGCTTTTATTGGTGCATTGGAGTCTTACATTGCAATGAATATCTATTTGATGTTAACATATATGCACACAGCTCTTAGTGCCCCCCCGCGTGAAATTGAAAGAGACAGAATTCTTCCAAATTCCTTTTATGAGGCCAACATCACAATAATACCAAAACCAAATAAAGACACTTCAAGAAAAGAGAATTACAGACCAATATCATTAATGAACATAGATGCAAAAATTCTAAATAAAATACTAGCCATGCGCATTCAAAACCATATTGAGAAAATCGTACATCATAACCAAGTTGGTTTCATCCCAGGAAAGCAAGGCTGGTTCAATGTACGCAAAACAATACACATTATTAACCATACAAATCGAACTAAAAACAAGAATCACATGATCATTTCAATAGATGCAGAAAAAGCATTTGACAAAATTCAACATTCATTCATGTTAGGAACTCTACAGAAGATCGGAATAGAAGGAACATACCTCAACATCATTAAATCAATATATAAGAAACCCAAAGCCAACATCATATTGAATGGGGGAAAATTGCCAGAATTCCACTTAAAAACAGGAACAAGACAAGGTTGCCCACTATCACCACTTCTTTTCAATATAGTCCTCAAAACTCTTGCCAGAGCAATAAGACAGGAGAAGAATATCAAAGGAATTCAAATAGGAAAAGAAGAACTAAAATTATCCTTATTTGCAGATGACATGATCCTATATCTAGAAGACCCAGAGAACTCAACCAAAAACCTACTAGAGCTGATCAACAAATTCAGCAAAGTAGCTGGATACAAGATCAACCTAAAAAAGTCAGTAGCTTTCATATACGCCAACCATGAATCCACTGAGAAAGAAATCCAGAAAACAATTCCATTCACAACTCCTAATAGCTTTTTTAGTTTCATCCCCCACCTCTCTTTTTTTTAAATATTTATTTATTTTTTATGTTTTTATTGGTGCATTGTAATCTCACATCACAATGAGTATCAGTTTGGTGTTAACATACATGCACGCAGCTCTTGGTGTCCCTCCCCCCGCCTCCCCCCCCACATGCAGCACTGAGAATGATGTTGGTATAATCTCATATATACACATTGTTTATGACAGTGATTCCATAGATTCACTTCTTTCTTACCCTTCCCCTTCCCTTATACCCCTTCCCTTGCACCACTGAGTGTTCTCCGCTGTCACTGGAGTCCCTTTTGTGTCCCCACTACTCCCTAAGTTGCACATATTAATGAAAACATATGTCCCTTCTTTTTTGGGATTGGCTAATCTCACTTAACATAATGTTCTCCATATCTTTCCATTTTCTTGCAAATGCTGTAATTTTGTTCTTCTTTATTGATGAGTAGAATTCCATTGTGTGTTATTTCCCATAATTTTGTAATCCATTCATCTGTTGATGGACCTCTAGGTTGGTTCCATAATTTGGCCACTGTGAATTGTGCTGCTATGAACATGGGTATGCAAACTAGTTCAACCACTGTGGAGATCAGTGTGGAGATTCCTCAGAAAACTGGGAATGGATCCACCATATGATCCGGCTATACCACTACTAGGTATCATACCAATGGGATTGAATCTAGAAAACAACAGTAATATATGCATACCCACCTCTCTTCAATGCATTTCACCTCATTAGACGTTTTTTAAGGCCCCTGAATTCATTGTTTGCCTCCAAATACAACTCTATTTCATGCAATGTCTCCTCTTTCTGAAGATGTTCCCTTCACTCCCTCACTTAACTAATTGCCAGTTATCCTTAACTTCAGTTGAATTGATAACACTTGAAGGAAGACTTTTAATTTCCAGTACAAATCAAGTCATTCTGATTTATGCTTTAAAATTCCACAGTGCCAAATCCTTTACCTTCTGAGTGGTAATTGCATGTATAGTTTTACATTTACTTATGTGATTATCTGATTTATGTCTGGGCCTCACAATATACTGTTAGCTCAAGATGTAAGAGACTGGGTCTGATTGGCTCACTGTTTTATTCCTAGTATCTTGCAAAGTACCAGTACAAAGCAGCCTCTCAATCGGTATCTGTAGAATTATATCCATGGTTGTGTAATATGAGAACTAGTGGATAAAGATCCCACTAGGCCCTACCTCTTAAAAATCTACACCTCGCCTCAATACTGCTACCCTGTAGACAGAATTGAAATCATAATAGACCTTTGCAGGATACTCAGACCACATTCAGAACATAGTAGTAGGATACTATGAGCCAAGGAAGCTTAGGAACCAATGATTTATACCCATTTTTATTTTGCAGTATTTAGTTATTTATTTATTTGTTTGTTTGTGGTACCGGGGATTGAACCCAGGGGCATTCTACCTCAGAACTACACCCCCAGCCCTATTTTTTATTCCTTATATTGAAACAGGGTCTCACTAGGTTGTGGAGGCCTCACTAAGTAGCTGAGGCTGGCCATGAACCTGCAATCCTCCTGTCTCAGCCTCCCAAGTACTGGGATTACAAGTGGGCACCTCCAGGCCCGGCTTATTTTGCGGCATTTTATGAGAAGTTTTAATTTCATTTAGTTCCTAAGTCTATATTTTCCTTATGGTTTTAAATTTTTATTTGTAGATATGCTTATAAAATTATATTTGATCCTATTTTACAAATACCACTTTTGAGCATTTTATAGTGAAAGTTGTTTTGGTACAGAAAGGGAAGCTGCTGCTCTGATGAAAATACCTCAGCACTTCTGGGATTTGCCACAAGATAAATTATCCATATTACTCAAATAGAATTTCTACTTCTCATCCATATTTTTCTGAGCAAAAATCAATTAATTAAAAACCCATGAAAGTACATGCTAGGTGAGACATTGTTCCTATTTTTTTGGGGGGGATTGACAGGTTGATAAAACATAATGATAACTGACAAAATACTGACGTCCAAAGTGATCAATCATGCCCCAACCTCATTTTAAAGAATATTCTGGACCTTCCATGAACTAACATTACTCTTCTCTTGTATAATTTTTTTATATGTTCAAACTTCCATCATCTTTTTAGTAATTATTTCTTTACATTCATAACTCAAATCATGAAGCAATTTTATCAAACTATTCTTTTTCAGCTGTGAGAGTGGTTTTATCTCATTTATTCTAATATTTAGTAAGGAAGTATTTATGTCAATCATCTCATGATTAGCAAGCAGACATTGTTCATATCTAGTCTCAGATTTTATCAATCTTCTCAGGCAGAGGGGTTCATGTTTTATTATGTATTTTTCTGGATATAATTATATTTATTAAACATTTAACAGGGGGTCTAAATTTTTTTTCTTTTTTCTTTTTTTAAATTTTATTGGTGCATTATAGTCTCACATCATAATGTAGTTCATAGTGATAGTGACATAGGCCCTTTTTTCTAGTCTGAGGTTTTACTGATATTATTCTTGCATACCAAGAGTGTATACACCAAATTTCAAGAATCCATAAATTTTTCTTTCAAAGTGTAATCACTAATTTTCTCTCCTGTATTTTTAGTGAAATATTAATTCAAAAGTTTCCCTAAAAATAACATAGCTCAAGATTTCTCATAGTGGTCTTTGAATGACCTGAATCAAAATCACCTGGATACCTTAAAAACATAGATTCTGGAGCCCAGAAAAAAGCTTAATTGACAACCCTGTATTTGTGCCATGACCCAGGAATGAAACCTTCACTCATTTTATTGTGATGCTCAGCAAAATTTACTGCCCTGTTTAGATTCCAGTAATAGATCAACATGAACTCAGAATTACAATGCAGGCTTCCTAATTCCCAGTTAGTTTTAAATATGGGTTAAACCACGAAAAATCTGAGTTAGCCTCTGAAATACAAAGTTGAATAAGATACTTATTTTGTTTGGACACAGGAAAGTCAGAAGTCCAATCAATAAATGATAAATTCGTGGGGTAATGGATACAAAGCTCTCATGTAAAAGAAGTTACAAAATACATAAAGAAGAAATCAAGTAACTTTTAATGAACTGTAATTGAGAAAAACAATTCTGAAATAATTTGAATAATGGATATTTCATGAGGCATCAAAACTGGGAGAGTCATTCAGGGTGTGTAAAGATCTGGAAGCAAGTCAAGCACAGTACTAAGGAACTTGGTCTTAATTCTGTGAAATGAGAAAGTAATCAAATGTTTAAGGAGACTTACTTGAGTCTGTGTCTCTAATATTTACTCTGACCAAAGTGTGGAGGGTGGATTGAAGTGAATCAGAGATAAAGACAAGAGAACCGGAAGAGAAGACAGAGACAGTGAAAAGAAAAAAGACAAAAGGAATTTAAAATATGGTTTGGTTGGATATGAGAGAAGGTACAGATAAGAAAGACTTCAAGGTGCCTGTGAGGTTTGCAGCAGAGGATCTGGTTACAGGGTG
>PVJS01058449.1:0-11779 GCA_004027185.1 Glis glis
GAGGGCCTCACTAAAGAGAGAGAGAGAGAGAGAGAGAGAGAGAGAGAGAGAGAGAGAGAGAGACAGGGAGAGACAGGGAGAGAGAGAGAGAGAGAGAGCTGAGGCTGGCCGCGAACCCGGATCCTCCAGTCTCCGCCTCCCAAAGTACTGGGATTACAAGCGTGCGCCACCACGCCCGGCTTCAATTTTTAACATAGTTATATATGAGTAGTCTTGATACCTCATCATGATCTTCTACAGTACAAATGGAAAAAAAAGTATATTGGGCATGTTGTTGATGTGCCTTCTCTTTGCAATTGGGCCAAAAACATTTGTGAACCTGATCTTTTTTATCTAAGAAATTGGGAATGATAATTACCCTACTTACTGATTTCTAAGGGATTAATGGGAATGTACATGGAAGCAATTTGAAAAGAGTGGAAGTCTACAGATGTTATTATTCATTAGACTTAAGATTATTGCTGTTTTTTCTTTGGTAGAGAAATTAAAGGCAATTTTTATGGTAAGGTTATATAAATATTTTGTACAAAAAGGTAATCTTTTTTGTGGTACTGGAAGCTAATATTAATACCATTTAATATTAATAGGGATTAATATTAAATATTAATATTAATTCCACAAAAAGATAGTCTTTTAGTTCAAATAGCCTAATGTGAGTAAGCATGTTATAATAAATATGGAATAATATATAACTTTTATTTTTTGGACCATCGATAAAACCCAGGGGCATTCTACCTCTGAGCTATACCCCCAGCCCTATTTTATTTTTATTTTGAAGCAGTCTTGCTAAATTTGTGAGGCTGGCCTCAATCCTGTGATCTTCCTGTCTCAGCCTCCCAAGTATTGGGATTTCAAGCATGCACAAGATATAACTTTTAAAATTGGCATTAGGAAGCCAGGCATGGTGGCACACACCTATAATCTCAGTACTTGGGAGGTTGAGACAGAAGGATCACAGGTTTGAAGCTAGCCTCAACAACTTAGCGAAACCCTGTTTAAAAAAAAAAATAGGGCCGGGGATGTAGCTCGGAGGTAGAATGCTCTGAGCAGTTGAACTGAATGTTGGTTGGATTAAACCTTTAGTACCAAAAAAAGGCCTTGGGAAAAGAAAATGTAATTGAAATTTTTGTGAAAATTTTACTTATTTTATGTGGCTTTAAAACTTTCCCATGCAGTAGAGTACTTTATTTATCTTTTATATATTTATTTTGGAGTACTGAAAATAGATTTTTATCCTTGGGAAACAGAATAGAAATTTCTCCACCTGACTGAGCTTATCCAGCTTTCTTGTGTTCAGAGAGCAAATGTTGTCTAGTTCCTAGGGTACTAATAGAGTTATAACAGCTCTGACACATTTTAGTGAAAAACATTTTTTTTAACTTAAGCTAAAGGAATGGAAATGGAAAAATAGAACTCTCAAAATTGGTATTATTATTGTTTAGGCACTAGGGATTGAATCCAGAGGTGTTCTACCTCAGAGCCACACCCCCAGCCCTTTTTATTTTTTGGCACTGGAGTTTGAACCCAGGGGCTTTCTATCTCTGAGCTACACCCCAGCCCTATTTTATTTTTTATTTTGAAACAGGGTCTCACTAGGTTGATGAGAGTCTCACTACTTGCTGAGGCTGTCCTCAACACTGTGATCCTCCTATGTCAGCCTCCCAAGTATTGGGATTACAGGCATGTGCCACCACACCCAGCTTTATTTTTTATTTTAAAACAAGGAGTCACTAAATTGCTGAGGCTAGCCTCAAACCTGCGATCCTCCTGTGAGTCTCCCCAATTACTAGGGATTACAGGCCTGTGCCACCACTCCAGGTACAAAAGTTATTTCATAAATTTAATTTTTAGAGTATGTGTTAACTAGCTTTCTGTCGCTATAACAAATAACCTGAGATAATCTGCTTATTAAGAGAAAAGAGCTATTTTGGCTCATAGTTAGGGGGTTTCAGTCCCTGGTCTGTTGGCCCTGTTGTTTTCAGGCACGTGGCAAGGCAGACATCGTAGTAGGAACACTGGAGAACAAAACTACTCAGCACCTTAGCAAGGTCCTCCGCAACGTAGTGAGACCCTGTTTCAAAATAAAATAGAGCTGGAGGTAGAACTCAGAGGTAGAACACCCCTGGGTTCAATCCCCAGTACTCTAAAAAAAAAAAAAAAGTTCAGGGCCAGCCTTGGCAACTTAGTGAGACCTTGTCTCAAAATAAAAACTTAAAAAAGGGCCAGGTATGTAGCTCAGTGGTAGAGCACCTCTGGGTTCAATCCCTAGTACCACATAAAACAACGAAACAAAAAACTCCCAAAGAACACATGCAAAATTTGCACACAGTTCAAGGGAGTCCACATCTCAGTTCCCACACCATCCCCTCCCCCTCCCCCATCCTCCATTATTCCCTTAGACTGGGGATTTCATTTCTAATAGAAATTATTGTTTCTACAGGTTCGAGAAATGGCTGCTACCACCTTAAGTGGTCTATTGCAATGTAACTTCCTTACCATGGACAGTCCTATGCAGATCCATTTTGAGCAACTTTGCAAAACAAAGCTACCTAAGAAAAGAAAGCGAGACCCTGGTTCTGTAGGAGATACCATTCCTTCTGCAGGTAACCTTGCTGGTAGAAAGCACATATCATTTTGGGAATTAGCTAGGCTTACTTAACCAATATTTAGAGTACTTGTTTGTGCCCAGGTTTTTGTAAGTACCTGGGAATAGTTGCCCCTATTTTTTTGAGGAGTTTTGCATCTAGAAGGCAGGACCTGGAATGTAAAAGCTAAAATTGAGATTGGTGCAAAGGAGCCTATACATTGTTCCATATGACTATTTAGTAAGTCGGGTGTGCCTTCTACCCAAAATAGCTTTATAAAGAGATTCAGAATTAGTTACTTTGGAGGGTTTAAAATACCTGTTTTTAGAATTTAGAACCTATGTGGGGGGAAAAACAGTAAATAATCAAAAGAAGCCCTCTTTTTATTTGGAGAGGGGAATATTCAGTACACCCATATGTTGGTTAGTGATGGGTAAGTTCTGAGAAATACATTTTTGGGCAGTTTCCTCATTATGTGAGCATAGAGTATACTTAGACCATACTGAAATGGCTATGACACCACTAGGAGACATAATCTTATGGGGCCACCATTGTATATGCAGTATAGTGTTGTCCAAAATGCCATTATGCAGTGCATGACAGTACATCACTAGTCATTTAATGAGAGAATGAGAAGAGACATTACAGGGGAGGTTCCAGTGTAACTAAAAGTAAAGAAACCAGATGAGAATAACATCTGAGTACTATGTCATGTTTAATGAGAAATTTAAATGTGAAGAACCATCTGACCTTGCCACCAACCACAATCATGAGAATTATAGACAATACATGGGAAGATTAGTAAGAAATTTATTGAATTAGTGTGAAGTACTTGAAATATAAGGTTTTTAAGCAATGAGTATATTAGTCTTAGTTATGTCATCTAGTTACTTAATAGCACATTCCAATAAAGTACCATTATTATAGCTTATTTGCTTGAGAACTGTATTTTTTCATAAATAAGTATCAAAGTATAGCTGGGCGCAGTGGCACACGCCTGTGATCCCAGTACTTGGGAGGCTGAGACAGGAGGATCGCAGGTTCAAGGCCAGCCTTAACAAGAACCTGTTTCAAAATAAAAAATAAAATAGAGCTAAAGGTGAAACTCAGAGGTAGAGTGCCCCTGGGTTCAATCCCCAGTACCATACAGAAAAAAGTATCGAAGTATTTTTAGGTCTTTGTATCCCAAATGGCATTGTTTACAATTTTGACTACTCCAAAGTCTCTTTGTTATCTTTGTTTTCCTGTCCTCCATGTTTCATGTAGACTTGTGTATTATGCTTACAAATGTATGTACACACAGCTTTATTTAAAAATTATGGTAATTTAGGACTGGGTATGTAGCTCAGTGGTAAAATGCTAGCCTAGCATGCATGAGGCCCTGGGTTTCATCCCTGGCACTATTAAAAAAAAAGGAGAGAGAAGAAAAAAGAAAAGTAATGAGAATTTGAAAGCACTTATGCCACTAATAAAGGAACAGAAACTCCTTAGAATATAGACACATTGCAGTTCTCTGTTTTGAGAAATACACTTCATACATGATGCCACGCATGCAGTATGGGGATAGTCACATCCAGAAAAACACTGTCTAACTTTGGAGAGTGTTCTAGGATCAGGGATTGCACTTTGGAATATAAAGAAAGAGATCAGAAAAACCATTGCTATGTTAGTTTTAACAAATAATATGACACGGTCCTGGCCTAGTACAGTTGTGCTGTCACTGAGGAACAGCTATAGGATAGGATATCTTGAAAATTCTTAGCCGGGCATGGTGGCGCACGCTTGTAATCCCAGTACTTGGGAGGCTAAGACAGGAGGATCGCAGGTTCAAGGCCAGCCTCAGCTACTTAGTGAGGCCCTCCACAATTTAGTAAGACCCTGTTTCAAAATAAAGAATAAAAAAATAGGGCTGGGGATGTAGCTCAGAGGTAGAATGCCCCTGGGTTCAATCCCCAATACTGCAAAATCTTAAATACAGGTATAAGTTCAGCCTCAAAAACCATGCTTTTGATCTATGCTCTTACAGATTTTTTTTTTTATGATACTGGGGATTGAACCCAGGGGCATTCTACCTCCGAGCTACACCCTTAGCCCTATTTTTTATTCTTTATTTTCTAAACAGGGTCTCACTAAGTTGCAGAGGACTTCACTAAGTAGCTGAGGCTGGCCTTGAACCTGAGATCCTCATGTCTCAGCCTCCCATGTACTAGGATTACAAGCGTGCGCCACTACACCTGGCTACAGATTCATTTTAAATTCAGAAATTCACACATTGAAAACTACTAGCATAATTGGAATTTTTATTTCACTCTAACAAATGCATTAAAGACAATAAATGTTTGCATGTATATTATAATTTTCCTTGCAGAGTTGGTTAAGCGCCATGCTGGGGTGCTAGGACTTGGTGCATGTGTTCTTTCTAGCCCTTACGATGTTCCCACTTGGATGCCCCAGCTCCTTATGAATCTCAGCGCACATCTGAATGATCCTCAACCTATTGAGGTACAATTCTTTCTTGTTAGTTTCTTTGTACATATAAGAAGTCATTTGTATTAAATTTCCTATACATTTTGAATATGCTGCTTTGATAAAGATACTGCCTCTGGCCAGGCCATGTCTAGTCTCCAGTAATTATTAAAATCTTGTAGACTGCTTCTGTGTATATTTGAGATCTTTTGGTAGTAAGAAAATTACTGTAGTAGCTTCTTCCCTTCCCAGTCCAGTGGAAGTAAACTATTATCAGTATTGTCTGGATAAATTTTATGCTTCTATTTTTCTAGCATTTCATATCTGGAAAGTATCTCATTGGAAGCTAATATTAAACAGGAAATACTGATGGTATTATTTAGTAGTGAACATCTATGTTCCTAAAGTTAAATAATCAAAAGGCAAATGATTTAGTCCTCCTCGCCTTTGTAAATAGATGTGTATATTGAGGGGTTTTTTTGTGTGTGTGGAACTGGGGATTGAATCCAGGGGCATTCTACCTCTGAGCTACACCCCCAGCCCTATTTTTTATTCTTTATATTGAAACAGGGTCTCACTAAATTGTGGAGGGTCTCACTAAGTAGTTGAGGCTATAGATGTGTGTATTGAAACTGGCCAGTTGGACACAGTGGCTCACAGCTGTTATCCCAGTACCTGGGAGGCCAAGGCAGGAGGACTGCAGGTTCAAGGCCAGCCTCAGCAATTTGGCAAGACTCTATTTCCCCCCCAAAAAAAAGTATTGGTGTGGGAAGCTGGGTATGGTCGCACAGTCCTGTAATTACAGTAACTTGGGAGGCTGAGACTAGGAGCAGCCAGCCTCAGTAATTTAATGAGGCCTTCCGCAACTTAGTGAGACCCTGTTTCAAAATAAAATAGGGCTGGGGGTGTAGCTCAGAGGTAGAATACCTCTGGGTTCAATCCGTAGTACCACCAAAGAAAGAAAAAGAATGTCCCTGGGTTCAATTCCCAGTATGTTAAAAAAAAAAAAAAGAAACAAACTGGTCTAATAATGCAGTGTAAGTTCCAAGCAAATAAACTATAATAATGGCACTTTATTGGAATGTCCTATTAAGTAACTTGTAATATGTGAGATCTGAGGTCTAGATGGATTATTACCTAACTAAAAGCATCCTACATATAACCCTGGTTGTTCAGAGATGTTAATACATATGTGGGTTGCCTACAGATGACTGTAAAAAAGACCTTATCCAATTTCCGAAGGACACACCATGACAACTGGCAAGAACACAAACAGCAATTCACTGATGACCAACTGCTTTTTCTCACCGATCTCCTTGTGTCACCATGCTATTATGCATAGGAGGGTAAGTCAGCAAAGTTCTAGATTTAAAGATGTGAAATCCTCAGGCAAATATCATTCTTTGGTGACCGAAAAGCAGGTAGAAGTTTTTAAATCTTTGCTGACACTTTTATATGTGACTTTTGATAAGGTTGGGGGGTGTTTATTTTTAAAAATGGCTTTTTGGGCTGCAAGTGTAACTCAGTGGTGGAGTATGTGCTTAAAATGGGCTCTGGATTCAGTCCCTAGCACCAAAATAAACAAACATGGTTTTTGCTATGGCTAGTAGAAATAAGTTCCCATAGAATTTTCCCATGCCTTTTTGTTTCCAATAGTAAGCAGAGAATTGATGTGACTGCTCTTGGATCTTTGTAAATGAGTAGCCTAAGTAGCATGGGAATAGTTAGGTAAAAGAAATCTTAGGCCTGGTGGGGTGGCTCATGCTTGTAATCCCAGTGCTTAGGAGGCTGAGACAGGAGGATCACAGGTTCGCGGCCAGCCTCAGCTACTTAGCAAGGCCCTTTGCAACTTAGTGAGACCCTGTGTCTATATAAAGAATAAAATAGGACTGGGGTGTAGCTCAGAGGTAGAATGTCCCTGGGTTCAATCCCCAGTTAAAAGAAAAAAAGGAAAGAAAAAAATCTTAGTCTTGCTGCCTCCTGAGTGGGGTCTGGACATTTGGGTTGTCCTGAAGACTGAAAGGAAGAACCCAGAAGCCTTTTACTGGGATAGGAAGAATTAAGAAAATCTCCTTTATTGGGTTTTTAGAATTGTCTTGTTACCTAATTGAAGTTTTTTCCTCCCCAATACAGATGACCAGTCCTCACTTCAGGCTCTTTTCATCAAAAACTCCAGATCCTCAGGTACCATCTGTGGTGGCTCTCTGTAGGTTTAAAACTCTGCCTCTGATGAGCTCTCATCATTTTGGTGGTTTCCATGTTTGGTCTCTTTAGTCTGCCATTCCAAAGGTTCTCAGCTGCCATTTGATTTCCTAATTTGTCCAGAAGCATTTCCAGAATATAGATCACTTTTTCTTTGAGGCATCTGACAGAGTCACAAAGTCTCTGACTAGAAATAATTACCCCATACGATCATGACATCCAAGACCAAACAGAGTCTAGGAACTCATTAAGAAACAGTTTTCTTGGAATGGAGACTCCCCGTCAGTGATACAGGTCTGTCATTTGATTCATCTGAAGTTATTTTGAATCGGTCCCGAATGACTGTGGGGTTTTAGATGGTAGCAGGGCAGTGGGCCATAAATCTGAAGCCTCGAGAGCCTTGGTCTGCAGAGCCAGAAGAAGTCAGGAAAGAGGAGGGCAAAAGTCTGGGATCTGACTGACAACCTGACGGATTGCTCAACCAAGTTACAGAAGCTATGTCTGTCTGTGCGCTTCCCACAGACTGGAGTTTTTGGTGCTGAATAGAGCCAGTTGCTGAAAAAATGGGGGCTTCTTAAATAAATTTTTGATTGATTGTTGTGTGGGTATACACTGTGTGATTTTGAAAATAAACAGCAACAACAGTAAACACCCTGACTGGTTGGTTTTTACCTGTATTCTTTACAAATACTGTTTGACCCCCTTGGAAAACAAACTGTTATCCTTCACCTAAGTGGAAGACTACTGTATTTGTGGAAATTCTGTAATTTTTTCTCTTCCTTTTGTTCTTTTTTCTCTATCTCTTGCTTGCAGAATCGTTGAGAGACTAATAAGACTTGGTATTTGACTTGTTTAATATATGTTACATAGATGTAAAAGATTGTATAAACTGTAGAGATAGCATTGGCAAGACTTTGTACAGATGCAGACTCACACACCACCATTGTGTAATTAATTTGTAAAGATTCACATTTAGCTCTTTATTGTGATTTTAGGTTTTGTATCCATTGAATGCCATTTTTTGTCTTTAAATTATTTTCCTTTATCTTTTCATGTTACAGAAGCTGAAATGTGGGCTTTTTTGGTTCATTTATCATTAGAATGTCCGGATTTTTATGTAACTTTCCTGTATGCATCTCTAAATGCTAACAATATGTTTGGCTATGACAAGTTTATAGAGTGTAAGGTATCTTCTAAGTTGAAATAATTCACAAGTTGGTGAATGTCATCTTGCAACACACACTGTACAGTCTTCCTTAAAGGAACACTATAGTATATTTTTTAGTATCTCTGCTGAATGACTCAATCTAAACACAGCAGTGGTCCTGGTACAGTATTTAAGTGTCAGCATACACAGGAATAATCCCTGTATAGAGTAGTGCCAAACTGATTATTTCAATTGTGTAACTAGTTTAAAACCCAATAAATAAATTGTTTTTAATACCTGGCTCTTGTCTTCATTAAGAGGAGAAGACAGCTGTGTTGGCAGTGACTCTGGTGGAGTCCTTTTGCCGTCACAGATTGGGATCTGTAAACTGATTCCCCCGAGCAAATAAATTCTCTAGATCTGCCCTGTCCAGGAGAGTAGCTACTAACCACATGTGACTATTTACATTTAATTAAACTCATTTTTTCTGGATATACTGGTACACCCCTATAATCCCAGTACTTGGAGGAACTCAAGTTTGAGAACAGAGCAGAGTAATTTAGTGAGACCTTGTTTCAAAATTTAAAAAGGCTGGGGGTATAGCTCAGTGTAGAATGCCCCTGGGTTCAATCCCCAGTACCACACACACAAAAAAAAGAAAAATTCATTTTCTCAGTCTCATTAGGCACATTTTAAATGCTTATTAGCCACATGTGTGGTTACCACGCTGAGTAGCAAAGGTGAACTTTTTCATCATCACAGAAAGTTCTGAATAGCACTGACCTACAGAATTTTTTTTTCTCTCAAATTGATGTGCCTAAGAGTTGTGAGGAGATTTTGTTAAATTCCCAGTACATGGTATCAATACCCGGTCCTAAGACCACACTTTGAGTAGTGAGGCCTTATATATTGACCACTATAGCTGTTTCTAACTTAAGCTATATGAAACCCTGCCTTAGCAGTGGAAGACACTAGATAACTTCATATGTTTCTCAGTGAAAATTTCTTGGGATGGGGCTCAGGCATCAACATCTTTTTAAAGCTCCATGGTGATTCGGTTGCGCAGTCAGGATTGAGAAACACCGGCAGACTCAACTCTCACTCTAGACCTAAAAACAGGGCACCTCAATCTATCTAACATGTTCCACAGGTGACATACTGATTTGGATGCTGCTTCTTACCTTGATTTTTCCCCAGATTATAATGTGAATTAAGTTTTCTACTAGTGGCCTCAGGGGTGAAAGAGAAGGGAGAGAAGAGTTGGGTGGCTAATATTGTCTAAGAACCTTGTCCTCTCTGAGGGTTAGGCCTAGAAATGCCTGCCTTGAGGAAACTAGAGACATTATGAGGGAGAAAAAATATTAGTTGGAAGAATCTGGGTCAGGAGATGATTTGTAAAGGGCTATATCAAATGTCTTGATGTTTACTGAAAAATTAAAACAGCACAATATCGGGGGCTTTTCACGCATCTTCATGAGAAATAATCACGATGGTGCAGTACATTTTGATTTCCTGTTTCTTGCTGCTGGTTACTTCAGGATCCCTCCCGCTTAATAGTAACCAGATGCATGTGAATTTGTTGTCTTATTGTGGCTAATGTGCTTGCTAAAGACTGGTGTCCCAACTTAAACGCTATCTGATTTTATGGTTTTAATCACATCTTCCAGGATTCATATAAGGTCCCAGAGATAAAGAATAGCTTGTATGCCTGCATCGAACGTTTAATAACTTTGGGAACGTTTAATATTTAGGAGTAGTAAGGAGGAATTGATTTACTCCCCTCCCCAAAAGCATTGAATATTATATTTCTGCCACCATAAACTCCATTCTCAATTGTGATCCTGACCTCTTAAAGTCCCAGGATTTAGTACCGAGGCTTTCTTTCCATCTCCTCTATAGCTTCTAAAGTTTCTCTAACAAAACCTTTCCTTGGTGAGACCCTGTTTCAAATTAAAAAAAAAAAAATAGGGCTTAGGGTTATAGCTCAAGGGAAGAATGCCCCTAGGTTCAATCCCCAGTATTACAGGAGGGATAAAGAAAGAAAGAAAAAGGATGAAGTTGGTCAAAGCAGAAACTGTTTTAAGGGAAGTAAGATTTGCTGAGACCAGGGGCAGGGGAGAGGAGACAGACTAGTTGTTTGAAGGCATGGAAGATAGTATAGGTTTCCATGAGCTTTATGGGAAGTAAGGAAAGATGAAAGCCCGAGGTTGTAAAATCTAATCTTTGGTTTTTGAATGGTTCCTTTGAAAAACAAAGACTTTGCAAATCATGTTTCAGAATTTAAGAGGAAAATTTACTTACCTGGTCTCTTAATGTGAATGACTAATAATTTAGGTGCCAATATGTAGATACATGAAAAAGCTGTTTTCGAATATTTGAAATACTTCGAATTGCCAAGCCCTTTAAGTTGCCAGCCAGTTTTGGTGATTAGTGTGTTCAGTGACCAATGAGAATTTTGTTTTATTGAAAAGAAATTAACCTTTTCTGTATCAGCTTTATAAATATTTCTTGAACTTTTGCCATTAATCATGTCATAATCATCTTTGAGTATTTCTCCATTGAGCATCAGTTATTTTCCATTTTCTGTACTACAAATTACATTGAAATGCATATTTTCATGCTTTAAAACTTTTCCTTTGTTGGAGCAAAATTGCAAGGAAATTTTTAGGTCAAAACTAAATATTTTAATAGCCTTTGTTTTTTCGTCAAAGTGAACATCAAAGTATCAATTTGTTTTGCAATTATAGACATTATTATAGTGGGTGTAGCTTTACTGAATGGTCCTAACTACTTCTGGAACTTTGGTGGGTCCTAATTTCCTCTTCTAGATCTTTAGATTCCTTTACAGGATGTGATTTTCCCCCCAGTTCAAGGTTATTCTCCCATAGTTGGAACTGATGGCAGCAATCCATCCCAGATCTGTTGTATGTAATCTCGTGTGGCCCTTTTTTGTGTGTGTGGTACTGGGGATTGAACCCAGGGGCATTCTCTGAGTTACACCCCCAGCCCTATTTTTGTTTTTTGTTTTGAAACAGGGTCTAAGTTGCAGAGGGCCTTGCTAAAATGCTGAGGCTGGCCACAAACCTGCGATCCTTATGTCTTAGCCTCCCAATTACTCAGATTATAGGCGTGCACCACCACACCCAGCTGAGGTGGCACTTAGTACAAAATTTATATTGAGAGGCCCGAGGCCGGACCCTGGTCTCACCCGCCTCCGTTCTCCATCCTCTAAGGCAAAGGCCCTCGGTTCCGCCGCCTGTCCCCTCCTGTCTACCTACTTCCTTGCCCCTTTCTTCATGCTCTATTTCAGCCTCCGGGATTCTGCGGTGGAGTCGGGCCGGCGGGAGCGTCCTCGCCCAGCGGCCCGCGAGGGGAGCGG
>PVJS01058450.1:0-11779 GCA_004027185.1 Glis glis
CTCCTCCTTTTCCTCCTCCTCTTCCTCCTCCTCCTTCTCCTCCTCCTCCTCTTCTTCCTCCTCTTCCTCTTCCTCCTTCTTCTCCTCCTCCTCTTCCTCTCTCTCTCTCTCTCTGGGATTGAACTCAGAGGAATTCTACCTTTGAGCTACACCCCCAACATTTTTTATTTTTTATTTTGAAACAGGATCTTGCTAAGTTGCTGAGGGTCTCTCTAAATTGCCGAGACTGGTCTCAAACCTGTGACTGTCCTGTCCAGGCATGTGCCACTGTGCCCAGCTGAGTCACCTTTCTCAAAGGCTCCAGCTCCTCTCTCCCACGTGGTGATCATGCCCTGCTCTTGCTCCTTGGGGCTTGATAGTAACAATGCCCCAATGTTGCTAACCCCCGGGGGACTGCATTATCCTACTTGATTTTCCTTAACTTTTTCCACATTTTCATAAACTCTCCCCAGGATATGCTAGTAAATGTTTAATTACTGGCTCTCTGGAAAACAACGGTGAACCTCACCATGTGGGGTTCCCCATCTCTGTAGTGTAAATTCTCTCACATTGCTGACTTCAAGCTACCAACATTATTATTAAATATTTTTTGGGAGTACTGGGTATTGAACCCAGGAGACCCTACCTCTGAGCCATACCCCCAGCCCTTTTTATTTTTTATTTTGAAACAGGGCCTCACTAAGTTGCCAAGGGCCTTGCTAAATTGCTAAGGCTGGCCTCAAACCTGTGATCCTCTTGTCTCAGCCTCCTAAGTACTGGGTTTGCAAATGTGTGCCACCATGCCAGGCTCAAGCTACCAACAATTTAATAACTGGCTCACAAAATGATATTGCAATGTAGCAATTGGCATTCCAGGACTGGAGAGCTGGCCCTAGAATACCCCTGACTTTCCTTCATTAGGTTTTCTTTAATTGTCCCACTTGAAGGGCATCCATATTTCCTGCCAGGATTCTGACCCACATACTAACAGGTGGTTCTGAACCTTCAGGATGTGCCTTGAGCACCCTTCCTTCCTTCCTTCCTTCCTTCCTTCCACATCTGAATTGTCAAACCCACCTCACATTTTTAGTGACTGAATAATTTTCCACTGGATAAATTTACCCAGTGGTTAATTTGTTTAACTACTCCTCTATGGATGCACATTTAAATGTTGTCAGTCCTTTGTTATTATAATTTTATAATGAATTATCCTTATCAGTGTGCCACATTAAATATGTACATGTATATTTATAGGATAAATTCCTAGAGGCAGAATTTCTGGGTCGAAGAGCTGTGCATTTAAAACTTTTGATAAGTGTTGCTAAATTCTGCTCCTTAGAGAGTGTACCAATTTGCAATCAGTAGTGAGTGAAAATTTCTTATACTCTCTTATTATACCCTCTTTCTTATAGCCTTCCTGATACGATGTAGTCGTTTACTATTTGTTTTTTTTTTTTTTGGTACAGGGGATTGAACTCAGGGGGATTCTACCTGTGAGCTACACTCCCAGACGTTTTTATTTTGAAACAGGGTCTTGCTAAGTTGCTGAGGGTCTTGCTAAGTTTCTGAGGTTGGTCTTGGACCTGTGATCCTCCTGTCTCAGCCTCCCAAGTACTGGGATTATGGTATGGGCCACTACGTCTGGCTAGATATTTACTATTTAAAACAACCAGACTAAAAGCAAAACCTTCCTGAGGGAGTCTGCCGTCTCACAGGGACCCACACAGTCTGTCTGGTGGGAGGGTAAACCCGTCCATTACTCCCTTCTACCTGCAGAGGCTGAGGAAGAGATGGCTGAGGAAGAGATGTTAACCACTGTCAGGTTAACAAAAGCACTTCAAGATAACGAGTCAGCACTCTTTAGTTTGACAATATCTAAAAAGGTTGTTAATTTTGAAACAATACATCCCATGACTTGGTCTAGAAGGCAGAGGAGAAAGGCAAGGACAACCAAATTGATGAAATAAATGAAGCCAGGGGAATTCTGAGTTTCCAGTTCAGTGGCCAGAAGACCTTGGGGCTAGGAGAGGCAGAGAGACTGGGAGCCCTAGCTCACTGAAATCCCTTATGGCAAACAATGCTCAACTAATGTTCCTGCATGCATCTGCTCCTCCACAGAAGGGAATTTTTATTTATTTATTTATTTATTTATTTATTTATTTATTTATTTAGGAAAGACAGTGATTAGAATTGGGCAGTTATTTTTTTTAATCTGACAGTTTACTTTTTGTTTGTTTTTATTTTTTATTTTTTGGTACTGGTGATTGAACCCAGGGACATTCTACCTCCAAGCTATACCCCCAGCCCTATTTTATCTTTTATTTTGAAGCAGAGTCTCACTAAGTTGCTGAGAGTCTCTTGCTAAGTTGCTGAGGCTGGCCTTGAACTTGTGATCCTCCTGTCTCAACCTCCCAAGTACTGGGATTACAGGTGTGTGCCACCATGCCTGGCTTGTGAGGCCTTTTCTTTCTTTCTTTCTTTTTTTTTTTTTAACTTGGCAAGGCAATTTACTTCTGTGCAGAAGGGTGTGCAACCAGCAAAAAGTCTGGTCAGCAAGCATACCGAGCAGGCAGTCCACTCAGTTTTTTAAAAAAATTTATTTATTACATTTATTGGTGCATTGTAGTTATACATTCTGGTAAGTGTCAGGGTATCAGAAGCATGCATGCACACATTGCTCATTTAGCCCTCCCTCAAATCCCACCCCATTCCCTCCCCCTTCCCTCCTTTCCGTGCTCAGCATAGTGATGGACTCTGATAAGTTTGTTTATACACATCATGTGCATTAGTGTATTTCCCTCTTCCCCCCTTCCGTCTCCCTCAGTTAGGTCGTCTTCTTTGCTCAACTAAAGTTTTCTCCTTCTTTGTCTGGAGTTCCTTCTAAGTCCAATTCTCCCTAGCTTCCACATATTAGGGAGAAAATCCGACTTTTCACTCTTTGTGACTGACTAATCTCACTTAGCATAATGTTCTCCAGTGCCCTCCATTACCCTGAAAATGATGTAATTTTGTTCTTCTTTATGGCTGCATAAAATTCCGTTGTGTACATATCCCATAGTTTTGTGATCCATTCATCTGTTGATGGACACCTTGGCTGGTTCCAAAGTTTGGCAATTGTGAATTGTGCAGCTAGAAACATAGATACACATGCATTAGTCTGGTAGTTTGGTTTCAGGTCTTTTGGGTAGATGCCTAGAAGTGGTATTGCTGGGTCATACGGTAGGTTCATTCCCATTCTTTTGAGGATCCTCCACACTGTTTTCCAAAGCGGTTGCACTAATTTGCAATCCCACCAACAGTGTATTAGAGTTCCTGCTTCTCCACATCCTCGCCAGCACTTGTTGTTTGTGTTTTTAATAACTGCCATTCTAATTTGGGTTAGGTGAAATCTCAGGGTAGTTTTGATTTGCATCTCTCTGATAGCTAGTGATGTTGAACATTTTTTCATACATTTATTGGCCATTTGTATTTCTTCTTCTGTGCAGTGTCTATTTAGTTCACTTGCCCATTTTTTATTTAATTATTTGTTTTTTTAGTGGTGATTTTTTAAGTTCTCTGTATATTCTAGATATTAGTCCTCTATCAGAGGAACAGCTGGCAAAAATCTTCTCCCATTCCGTCGGCTCTCTGTTGAGGATCTTGATAGTTTCCTTTGCTGCACAAAAGGAAATTCCTTTAATTTAATGGAATCCCATGTATTGATCCTCATTTTAGTTTCCTGTGCCTTTGGGGTCTTGTTGAGGAAGTCTTTACCTGTGCCTATATGTTGAAGTGTTAGGCCTATGCCCTCTTCGAGTAGCTGCAAGGTCTCTGGTCTGATTTCTAGGTCTTTGATCCATCTTGAATTGACTCTTGTACAAGGTGAGAAAGTGGGGTTTATTTCTATTTTTCTGCATATGGTTAGCCAGTTTTGCCATTTGTTGAAGAGGCTATTTTTTTTCCAGTGGGTGTTTTTAGCCCCTTTGTCAAAAATCAATTGACTGTAGGTGTGTGGATTTGTTTCGGAGTTTTCTATTCTGCTCCATTGGTCTATGTGTCTGCTTTTGTGCCAATACCATGCTGTTTTTATTACTATGGCTTTGCAGTATAGTTTGAAGTCAGGTATTGTGATGCCTCCTGCATGGTTCTTGTTGCTGAGAACTACTTTGGCTATTCTGGGTTTTTTGTTGTTCCAAATGAATTTAAGGACAGATTTTTCTATGTCAGTGAAGAATGACTTTGGTAATTTAATGGGTATTGCATTGAATCTGTAGAGCACCTTTGGAAGAATGGCCATTTTGATGATATTTATGCTGCCTACCCAAGAGCATGGGAGATCTTTCCATCTTCTAAGATCTTCTTCAATTTCTTTTTTCAATGTTTTATAGTTTTCCTTGTAGAGGTCTTTTACCTCCTTGGTTAGGTTTATTCTGAAGTATTTTATTGTTTTGGGGGATATCATGAGTGGAAATGTCTTCTGGATTTCTTTTTCAGTGGATTTATGGTTGGCATACAGAAAAGCTTCTGATTTTTTTTAAGATTGATTTTTGTATCCAGACACTTTGCTGAATTTGTTGATCAGTTCTATGAGCCCTTTAGTTGAGTTTGTTGGATCTTCTAAGTATAATATCATGTCATCTGCAAATAGAGATAGTTTCAGTTCCTCTTTTCCTATTTGTACTTCTTTTATCTCCTTCTCTTGCCTTATTGCTCTGGCTAGAGTTTCAAGTACTATATTGAAAAGGAGTGGTGACAGTGGACATCCTTGTCTTGTTCCTGTTTTTAAAGGGAACTCTCGAAGTTTTTCCCCAGTCAGTATGATGTTGGCTGTGGGCCTATTGTATATTGCCTTTATGATGTTGAGGTATGGTCCTTCTATTCTGATTCTTTGCAGTGTTCTTATCATGAATGGGTGCTGGATTTTGTCAAATGCTTTTCCAACATCTATTGAAATGATCATGTGATTTTTGTCTTTAGTTGGATTACATGGATTGTTTTTCGTATGTTGAACCAGCCTTGCATCCCTGGGATGAACCCGACTTGGTCATGGTGTATGATTTTCGTGATGTGGTTTTGAATGTGCGTTGCTAGTATTTTGTTTAGAATTTTTGCGTCTAAGTTCATCAATGATACATGTCTGTAGTTTTCTTTTCTTGAGCTGTCTTTATTTGGTTTCGGTATTAGTGTGATGTTGGCTTCATAGAATGTGTTTGGGAGAGTCCTGTTTCTTTCTATTTCATGGAATAGATTGAGGAGAATTGGGATTAGTTCTTCTGTAAAGGTTTTATAAAATTCACCTGGGAAACCATCTGGACCTAGGCTTTTCTTTAATGGTAGGCTCTTTATTGCTGCTTCAATCTCTTTAATGGCTATTGGTCAATTTAAATTTTTTGATATCTTCTTGATTCAACTTAGGAAGTTTGTACATGTCTAGAAATTTGTCAATTTCTTCTAGGTTTTCCATTTTGTTGTAGTATAGTTTTTCAAAGTAGTTTCTGATAATCCTCTGGATTTCCATGCTGTTGGTGGTAATATCATCTTTTTCATCTCTTATTTTAGTAATTTGGGTTGATTCTCTCTTTCTTTTGGTTAGGTTGGCTAGTGGTTTATCTATCTTGTTTATTTTTTCAAGGAACCAGCTTTTGGTATTGTTGATTTTTTTGTTCTCTACTTTGTTGATTTCTGCTCTTTGTTGATTTCTGATTTTAATAATTTCCTGTCTTCTACTAGCTTTGGGGTTAGACTGTTCCTGTTTTTCAAGGGCTTTGAGGTGTGTCATTAGGTTATTTGGTAATTTTCTGTTCTTCTTATGTGGGCACTCAGTGCTATGAATTTTCCTACTAATATTGCCTTCAGGGTGTCCTAGAGATTTTGATATGTTGTTTCTCTGTTTTTGTCTGTTTCTAGTAATTTCTTAATTTCTCCCCTTATTTCTTCTTTTACCCCTTCCTTATTCAGTAGTGTGGTATTCAGTCTCCACGTGTTTATGAGGTTTATGACCTTCTTTGTCTCTTCTGATAAGTTTAGGTTTGAAGTCTCATTTGTCTGATATCATAATTGCTACTCCTGCTTGTTTTTGAGTTCCGTTAGCGTGGATTACCTTGCTCTACCCCTTCACTTTTAGATTGTGTGTATCTTTACTTGTAAGGTGTGTTTCTTGCAGGTAGCATATAGATGGTGATTTTTTTAAATCCATTTTGCCACCTTATGTCTTTTGAGTGGGGGAGTTGAGGCCATTTATATTCAGCGTGATTATTGAGAGATGGGTTTTCAGTCCTAACATTTGAGATTTAATTTCTTTTTGAGGTAGTGTTTGTTCTTTGCCTAGTTGTTTGTTTGATGGAAATCACTGTTTCTCTGGTTCTGGCGTTTCCTTATTATTTCTTCTTTGTAATTAATCTCTTTGAGCATTTTCTCTAGTGCTGGTTTGGAAGACATAAAGTCTTTCAGCTTCTGTTTGTCATCGAAGGTTTTTATTTCTCCATCAAATTTGATAGATATCTTTGCTGGGTAGACAAATCTTGGCTGGAAGTTATTTTCTTTCAGAGTTTGGAATATGTCGCTCCAGGCCTTCCTGGCTTTCATGACTTGGTTTGGAAGATCGGGAGTTATTATTGGTTTGCCTCTGAATATTACTTGCTCTTTTACTCTCGCTGCCTTTAAGATTCTCTCCTTGGCCTCTACATTAGTCAGTTTGATTATTATGTGGCGTGGTGAACATCTTCTCTGATCCTGTCTAGTGGGGGTTCTATATGTTTCCTGTACCTTTGTATCGACCTCTCTTTCTATGTTTGGAAAATTTTCTAATATTACTTCTTTGAATAGATTATTGATTCCTTTTGTTTCAGCTTCTAATCCCTCTTCTATGCCTATTATTCTTAGGTTTGCTCTTTTAAGACTGACTGAGATCTCTTCAATGTCCAATTCATGCTGTCAAATTGTTTTCTCTAATTTATATACTATGTGTTCATTTTTGGAGAGGTCATCTTCTAAGAGTGAGATTCTGTTTTCCATGTGGTCTAGTCTATTGTTGATAGTTTGCATTGATGATTTCATTTCCATTATTGCATCCTTCACTTCCTTCAGAGCTTCTTTTTGATTTCTGTTCAGGGTGTCGGATTCTTTGCTTATTTGATCCTTCCTTTGTTTCAGGCTCTCTCTGAATTCTTTTAGGAAATCCTGTATTTTTTCCTCTATTAAAGTTCTGAATTGTCCTTCTGGCAATCTTTGCACTTCTGTGTTGGTGGGTTCTGTTGTTGTGGGATTGTAGGCTCTCATCGTTTCTTTGCTATTCTTCCTTTTCATGATTTCAGGTTTCTTATGTTTATACCTTTGTTGCTTTTGGTAACTCTCTCTCTCTCCCTCTTTAGGTATCCTATGTCTAATCCCTCTCCCTTTATAGTTTCTTATCCTGGAGGTAGATAGTTGCTACTAGGTGAGCCTTAAAGGTGAATAGCCTTTACTGAATGGTTATTCTCACTTGCTGGGTATAATGTCCATTTGCAGGCCCAATTCTTGGTCTCCTCTGGTGATTGGGACCCTTGCCTGTTGCTTCTCACTACCTGTGCAAGCAACTAGTGCCACTATTGCCCCTCTCACTGCAAGCATGGGTCTCCGCGGTCTCCACTTGGGCTGTCCCTATGTCTCTCTCTGTCTACACCTCTGGCAGGTGTCACCAGCAGGGGACCCTGGGCTTGTGTCTCTCTTTGCCTACAGAAGCAGCGAGTGTTGCTTTGCTCCGATTCTGTGCAAACATGGAACTCCATGTTTTCCATAGAGAGGGCTGGTTTGGTCCAATTTTCCCCAGGTACCACAGCTGTATGTCCTGTGGCGATCCCTGGGGACTCTATAAGGGTGCTGCGACCTGCAGGCTGCAGGTCTGTCCCACTCAAATGTCGCCAGGGACTGTCTGCTTATCCACGCATCTACCGCGTCCCACAGCAGACCCCACTCCCACCTCTGCCAGGGCAATCCACACAGTCTGAGACCCCGTGAGTCGCTGTGGCCGCGCTGGGTGGTCTCCCCTGGGGCGGCTTATTGACTTCCGGTCTCATTGAACGCTGCTCTTAATCTCTATGGGCTGGGCTCAGTTGCTGCTGCAGGTTCTGGTCAGGCCTCCAGGCACTGGGGACTCTGCTGAGTGTGGATTGAACTGCTGCTCACTTTTGTTGCTGACGCTCTGCAGTGCTGGTTTTAGAAGAGCTCCCTGGCTTCCTTGTTGGTGTGCTGCAGAAGCCGCAATGCCGGTAGCTGCTGGCGCGGTCTGACCAAGATGGCGCCGCTGCCGCTTCCGCCGATGCAGCAGTTCAGGTCTGTGTCGTGCGTGGAGCAAGTCGCTGCTGCTGTCACTGCTGCTATTCTGCAGCTGCTGGATGCACAACAGGTCGCTGGCATCTCTGTTGGTCTTGTGTGGAAGCCACAATGCTGGTAGCCGCCGGTAAGGTCCTGCCAAGATGGCGCCGCTGCAGCCGCTACAGCCGCTGCTGTTTGGTGTGTTGAGTGTGGAGGAGCTGCTGCTTGCTTTCGTCTCTGCTGACCTGCAGCTGCTGAACTTACAACAGGTCCCTGGCTTCTCTGTTGGTGGCGTGTGGAAGCTGCAATGCCGGTAGTGGCCTGCACGGTCCGGCCAAGATGGCGCCACCACTGTTCCTCAGGTAAGGCGCTTGGAGCTTGCTTTTTGCTTTCCTCTGTTTGTCTTCTGGCTTTGATTCCATCGCGTTTCAAGCTTTTCGTTGTTTACTTCAAGTTTTTGTTGCGTTTCTTCTCCTGTGGAGAAGTTGCTTTCATGGCGATTGAGATCCAAGTCTCAGAGAGATCGTAGCGTGGTATCTCTCTTGGTCGCCATCTTGGATCCTTTTTGTGAGGCCTTTTCTAAATGAAGGCTGTAGAGGGATCTGGGCTGCTGGGGCTGAGTGTGTGGTGAGGAGGCAGGCACTCTAGAGCCCTGGGGAGAATTCATAGTGAACCATCAAGCCTGATGTCTGGCAATGGGCAGGTCTTCATCCTCTCGACTGCATCCTGCCAGTGATCATGGTCATGTTGAGGCCCGTGGGCTCAGCCAGGGGGTTATGCAGGCCCTGTTGATGCATACTTGGGGAGGCCAAGGGAGTCCTGACATTTTATTTTTAAGTAGTAATTATTTAACTGAATTGTAAAACATTTAATAGACTTTATTTTTTAGAATTGTTTTACATTTGCAGGAAACCTGAGCAGAGAGCACCCAGAGTCCCTGGATTTCCACCAGTAAGGTTTTCCCATCACTATCATCTTCCTTTAGTGTGGTGCATTTGTTATAATCAATGAGACAATCACTGAGCATTGGTATTAGCTGTAGTTATCCCTATTTCCTTAGTTCTTACTAATATCCTTTTTTTCTACCAGAATCCCACATAGGACACACTGCATTTAGTTGTCCTGTCTCCTGAAGCTCCTCTTGGCTGTAACAGTTTACCACACTTTCCCTTTTTTTGATGACTTTGATGGTTTTGAGGAGTACTGATCAGGCATTTTGTGGTCATTGTTAATGATAATATATTCTGTCAAATTGTCTGCAAAAAGGATGGACCGAGCTGCCTCTGGAGCTCAGGATTCTCCTGTGGGGCCGTTGTGCAATTGCTGCTTGACTGGAATTGTAAAGAAGAGACGGCCTGCAGCACCGTTTTGTCCAGGGAACACAAGCCAGAGCATGGGGGCGGGTCAGCTGGAAGCTTCTTGGAGACGAAGAGGACCACGTCCTTGGGTGTGAAAGGGGTAGGGCCAAGGACCTGGTTGGAGCCCTGCAGCTTGGGCCTAACTCCTGACTGTGCCACTGGTCAGTTGCATGGGTCTTTAGCACCTCTGAGCTCCGGGTTCCTCATCCACAGAGTGGGGACAAAGAGTTCTCCTGTCTGGCAAGCTTGAGGATTCGATGAAATAGTGGTTTTCAGGCTGTCGTTGCTGTAGATGGAATAGTTTTGGTGGTGGTGATGGTGATGATGACGGCAATGAGGACTGGTCCAGAGAGGAAGTCTGGGCTCAGAGAAGACAAGAGGTCTTTGCCTTCAGAAGCAATTTACTCTTCATTGAGCTGGAAACAGTCCCTTTCCTAGCTGGGGGAGGGTATCTGGAGAACCCAGGCACCTAAGCCTACGCTGGCTTTTCTTTGGGATAACTATGCTGTTTTAGGATAGGCACCTTAAACCAAAGCTTCCATCGTGTGCTCTTCAGAAGCTTCCTGCCACCTTAGTTTTGAGGAATGCAGTTGAGACTTGTTTGTGAAATTGCAATGCATCAAGTTCTTTGATTTTTTTCAGGCACTCGAATGTGAAATACGAGTGTGTGCGACTGTGTGTGTGACTGTGTGTATACTGAGCTTTTTTTTTTTTTTTGAGATTTTGGGAACCAAGCTGATTGTACTAGAATGAGAGTGGGAATTGCTCAGCTCCTCCTGAAAATCTTCCATCGGCAGCTCCTGAGCATGCAGGAACCGTGTTGTGATGTGGAGGAGAAAAGGGATCCAACGTTTCTTCCGGGGATTAAAAGTGAGTCTGAAATTGCCAGGACTTGGGAGAAAAAGGCTCTTTTTGAATTCCCCTTTGAGTCCCCAAGCCCCTTTCTCTCAGGGTGCTCAGTGTTGAGATGCAGCGCCCTCATTGCCTAGGAACCCAACAAAGACTGGCTTGGTGGTTGCATTGAGGTTTCAGTTCTACGTAGAATTTTAA
Source organism: Glis glis (assembly GCA_004027185.1). Classification (NCBI taxonomy): domain Eukaryota; kingdom Metazoa; phylum Chordata; class Mammalia; order Rodentia; family Gliridae; genus Glis; species Glis glis. The sequence goes on from PVJS01058450.1 coordinate 10,659, forward strand.
CCATGAAAAGGCACAAAGGTTTCTTCTGAGACCTTAACTGGGCACCACAAAAGGGGACAATTAGTGGGGCACTGGGCCTCTGTCTCCAACCAGCTGTGCTGCTGCCATTCAGAACCTCAGGTCCCCAGGAGTCGAGTGGGGTACACCACCCCAGCCCCCTCTGTCTTCAGAGTTCAGAAATACAGCAGACTCAACTCAAATGCAGCACAGTGTTCAGAAATTCGGCACAGACAGGAGAGTGCTGGGCTCGGGAGAGGTTGCCTGCTGTGGTGGAGAGAGAGCGGATCTTTACTTGGTTTGTAGCCCACTTGTGCCACTTACCTGATGGATGTTCTGATTCATAAAATGGGATTCAGCCGGGCGTGGTGGTGCACGCTTGTAATCCCAGTACTTTGGGAGGTGGAGACCGGAGGATCAGGGTTTGCGGTCAACCTCAGCACGCATGCGCATGCACGTGAACTCTCTCTCTCTCTCTCTCCTCTCTCCTCTCTCCTCTCTCTCTCTCTCTACCTAGTGAGGCCCTCCGCAATTTCGTGAGACCCGGTTTCAAAAATAAAGTATAAAAAAAAATAGGGCCGGGGGTGTAGCGCGGAGGTAGAACGCCCCTGCGTTCAATCCCCGGTATCGCAAAATAAATAAATAAATAAATAAATAAATAAATAAAATGGGATTCTAGTGCCTGGATTGAAGGCCCATTATTAGGTGAGGTGAGATCATCATGGATAGTGTATCAGTCTGTTTTTTGTTACTGTAATGAAATACCTAAGGTTGGAGAAAGTATAAAGAGAAGAGGTTTGTTGGCTCATAGTGCTGGAGGTCCAAGAGCATGGACGAGTGCCTGCTTGGCCTGGTGAAGGCCTCATGGTAGATGACATCCCAATGGCAGACCTGCGTGGGAGTGTGTGAGAATGATCACGTGGCAGGACGGAAGCCAGAGGCCAGAGGGGCCAGTCTTGCTCTTTTTATAACAACCCATTCTGGTGGGAACTAACAACTGTCCCAGGAGAACTACATTAATCTCTTGTGAGGGTGATGCCACTAATGACCTAACCATTTTCCATCTTTTTTTTTTTTTTGTGGTACCGGGGATTGAACGCAGGGGCGTTCTACCTCCGCGCTAC